>MDKI01242390.1:0-28169 GCA_005239505.1 Nicotiana paniculata | reverse complement strand
AAGCCGTACAAATTCACAGAAACCATTTGGCCGGGAACCACACTTGTGGATCCTGAGGGGTGCTTAACACCTTCCCCGTAGGATAATTTCAAGCCCTTACCCAATCTCTGGCTAGTAACGTAGTTGTAATTGAACCCTTTAGGTGCCCTAACGCACCATTAAAATCGTTAGGTGGCGACTCTTCAAAATATGCAAACCCCTTTCCCAAAAGGAAAGAGTTGTCCTAACCAATGTCATAAACTCGATATTTCGCGAGGAAAAAAAGGGGGCGCGACAACAAGGAGGGGGATGAATTGTCGATTTTTTTTGTATCCTAAGTAGTTGACTAGTTTATGTCACGACCCAAAATCCTGACTCAGGTCGTGATGGCGCCACAGTGGGGTCGGGCAAGCCAACACTCAATTTACTAAGGGTTCTTTCTTATTTGATTAAACATTTCAACATATACCAAGTTTTTAAAGCTTAAAACATAAATCGAAAAGGGTAATTAGCCAGTTTTAATCAAAAGCGGTCATAAGAAGGCGTGAGACAATATATATACAGACCTGTAATCAATGATAACTACCACGTGTGTGCCAGGAACTAGTGTCACAAGTCCAAAGGGCATACTAACAGAATATATAAAAGATATACTATACAGTCCCACTGTCTGAAAGAAATAGACGGGAAATAAGCAAAAGAAACTCCATGGTGCTGCCGAGGATCGGCAGGAGAAGCAGCTCACCTTGAAGTCAGGTCCAACTATGATCAGAATCGAGCTCCGGTCTGATAACCAGATGCACCAGCCTCAGAACCTGTACAATTAAGTACAAAAGTGTAGCATGAGTACATAAACAAATATGTACCCAGGGTCGAATGACCCGAACCATAATATATCTTTCAATCTCGCTGTGGCGTACGGCCCGCTCCCATGAGAGTGGGGGAAATAACACTCCGCTCGCGGAATGTAAATTACGAAGTGGTCACATGCACACACAATCCACACATTATTCTTTATAAATTACATTTCAGTGAACAATTCCTTAAAATTTCTCAAATTCCATGATCTCAGGGAAACAAGCCGCATGTAACATTAATTCATTAAGCATGTAGTTCATTTCAAGGAAAACCACAAGGCATGGTGTAGGCCTAACTACCCGGACATAACAATAATAGTCGCTACGTACGGACTCTCGTCACTTTGTGCATACGTAGCCCCCACAAACATTAGCACATAGCCATTTAAATCACCTAGGGGGATAGTTCCCTCTTACAAGGTTATAAAGGAGACTCACCTCGCGTCGAACCTACTCCCTAGATGCGCCCGAAACTTCGAACTCGTCACCCAAGGACTCTAAACAAAACAAAGGTTACGCAAATATATCAAATTATACTCAAAACATGGAATTCTCCTACTTATTTAGTCAATTCATCATTCTTGAAGAAATCCCAAAATCCACCCTCGGGCCCGCATGCTCGGATTCCGAAAATTCTCGAAGAAAACACAATATGTGATTTTCATATGATTTCATAGCCAATTCACGCGTAATTATCTAAATTCTCGAAAGCCCTAGGTTACTACCCAACTCCTTATTTTTTTCACTAATTAGGTAGTTAAATTCAACTAGGAATTCATGCATTAACTAAATTTAGGGTAGAATTTACTTACCTTTCAGTAGCTAGGTGGATTGGCCCTTTCCCAAGCTCTCTAGGTCGATAATGGTGGAAGAAAAATGGAGAAAAATGAGTATTTCCCGTGCTTTAAAAGAACACACTGCTAACAGTGGTTCCCCACATGCGGCTCAAGGACCGCACATGCGGTCTCACACCTGCGAGCAATATCTCGCACCTGCGGAAAATGGGACAAGGGCCTGGGCTCGCACCTGCGGGCAGAAGTCCGCACCAGCGGCTCCGCACATGCGGGAAAGGGCCCGCACCTACGAGAACTGTCCAACCCACCTGGGGCTCGCACCTGCAAGGCTCGGACCGCAGGAGCGGTCTCGCACCTGCGACTGGGCAACCGCACCTGCGGTCACACTAGATCAGGTGGACCAGCAACTGCTTCAGCTGGTTTTTGGCCTCGTTTTGGTGCCCGAGAGGCACCTGGGCCCACCCGAGCCCCCGTCCGAATATACCAATAAGTCCCAAATTATAATATGGACTCTCTCGAGCCTTCGAAACACCCACAACAACGTTAAAACTCAAAATCACACCTCAAAACCCCTAGAACCAAACTTAGGAACTTTATGTTTCTTGAATACGCTAACAATGCGCCGAACCGACCTATACTACTCGGAATGACACCAAATTTTGCAGGCAAGTCGTAAATGATATAACAAAACTATTCCCTGTCTCGAAATTCCGTTCGGACCTCGATAACACAAAAACACGTCCCAAACCACAATATGAACTTAAGGAAACTCTTATTTCGATATAGGGCGCCGAAATGCTCGCGGGTTATCCAAAACCCATTCCGGACATACGCCCAAGTCCGAAATTATCATACGAAGCTACCGGAACCATCAAAACTCGATTCTGAGGTTGTTTACTCAAAATGTTGACCGAAGTCAAACTTGGCCTTAAAGGCCAACCTGAAGGATCCAAGTATTCCAATATCGCTCTAAACACTTCCGAATCCCGCACCACCCACCCACGCAAGTCATAAATCACAATAAGCCGCTATGGGAAGTTTCATTTAGGGGAACAGGGTCCGATAATGCAAAATGACCGGTCGGATCGTTACAGTTTAACATTTAATTAGTCGACTAAAAATAAAGACAGAATCTAAATGAGAAGAGAAGTAAAAATGCAGGAATTAAAGAAACTCAGAATTTATACTGGTTTGGATTCAATATGAATCCTACTTCAGTCCCCTTGAGTTGCAAGGGTGTTCTCTTGCCAAAGCTCCTGGAAAGTTTCATACAATTACGTTGATGTTAACTCAAACACCAACTCACTTCCGAATCTAAGTACACTCGTGATACAATGCCTCACCAATATTTTTCTCTCTTTCTCCTCTCTACTGATTACACAGTAAACTTAAGACATTGCAAACCCAAGGGAGTTGATCCCAAAAAGGAATCGTAGAGTGGTTCTTTCCAAGAATAAGATATTACTTCTGATTTGCCTTGACTTGTGGTCTTGATTAGATTTTTTCTTTGCTGAGAAGATATTGAAGTATCAAATCAGAACCCTTGATTCCAGTTTTGATTGTCGTCCTTTGATGGAGGAATCTTCAGTGCTTAATTTTGCGATCTTGACTTCCTTTGAAAAAGGTCTATCCTATAATATCCTCTCTTAATCTTCTACCAAATCCTAAATTGATTTTCCCTTTAAATTTCTCTACTCCTTCCCTTCTCGTCTCAAATTTTCGATGCTTCCTTTCCATTGCTTTAGGAGTGTCACCATTAATCTTCTAACAAATATTTGATTACTTCTTTTTCATTGCTTTAGGAGCTTTTCTACACACAAAAATGTGTTATTTTGCATCATTAAAATAAGCATAAATCCAACAATAGTTGAATAGTATGATCACCACAACTCTAGCTTTAGCTTTTGTTAGGTAAACTGAATTAATTAGTCAAACGTTATCTTTATTTAAGTAGCGTATAATGTTTTAATTGATGTTTTACCGAGTCCTCGGTGGCATGTTAAAATTTGATGCTCGGTTCCCAGACCTCGACTAGTATCAAAGCCTCGGACCCATATACCAAAGAGATCGGGGTAACTCATGTGCTTAACTTCGAAGTTGTTCGATATGCCCATAGTACTTTGGGCAACACTTCTCTCTATTTTCCCTTTGCATTTTCTAGCCTCTTATTCAAGTTTTGAATGATGGTCTTGTTCATGGACTCGGCTTGACCATTTTCACTCAGATGGTAAGGCGTTGAAATGATTCTTTTGATTTTATCTGTCACCTTGCTCCCAATGAACTGTTTCCCATTATCACATGTGATCTTGGAGGGGATCCTGAATCGTCATATGATGTGGTCCCAAATGAAGTCAATGACTTATTTTTCTCTTATTTTCTCGAAGGCCTGTGCTTCCACCCATTTCGAGAAGTAGTCAGTCATAAATAAAATAAATCTGGCTTTACCTGGTGCTGTAGGTAGGGGGCCAACGATGTCCATTCCCCATTTCATGAAGGGCCACAGGGATAAGATTGAGTGTAATTATTCACCGGGTTGGTGAATCATTGATGTGAGTCTTTGACATTTGTCACATCTTCGAACAAATTCCTTGATGTCCTTTTCCATGTTATCCCAATAGTAGCCTGCTCTGATCACCTTTCGAACTAGAGAATCGGCACCGGAGTGATTTCCACAAGTGCCTTCATGGATTTCTCGAAGCACGTAGTCGATGTCCCCTAGTCTTAAACACACTACTAGAAGCCCGTCGAATGTCCTTCTATAGTAATCTGTTCTCGTCGACTGAAAATCGGGCTACTTTGGCTCGAAGGGCCCTCGATTCTTTTGGGTCCGTGGGAAGCTTCCCATTTCTCAAATAGTCAATGTACTTGTTCCTCCAATGCCATGTTAGACTTGTGGAGTTAATCTCGGCATGCCCTTCTTCAATCACCGATGGATAGTTGCATAATAGCCCCGGGGAGTACGTCATCTTCTTCGACGAACGATCCCAGGTTTGCGAGTGCATTTCTGTTCCCGAGGTATGTGGACCAGAGTCCATTCTTTGAAGCGATGCAATGTCACTTGAAGTTTGTCTAAGTATCTTTGCATCCTATCTTCCCGAACCTCGAAGCTCCCATTTACTTGGTTCACTACCAGAAGGGAGTCACATTTTGCTTCAATTACTTGTTCTCCTAGGCCTTTGGCCAGCTCGAGACCTGCAATCATAGCCTCATACTCGGCTTCGTTGTTAGTCAATTTCGAAGTTTTTATGGATTGTTTAATTATGCTTCCCGTAGGTGGTTTCAGAACTACGCCGAGCCTAGACCCTCATACGTTTGAGGCACCGTCAGTAAAGAGATTCTATACCCATGATGATGTGCCCGTTTTTAGCAAGAGTTCTTTCTCTACCTCGGGCATGAGGGAAGGTGTAAAGTCGGCCACGAAGTCCGCCAAAATTTGGGATTTGATAGACGCTCGGGGTTGGTACTCGATATCGTACCCCCCGAGTTCAATGGACCATTTGGTCAATCGACCCGATAACTCGGGCTTATGCAAGATGTTTTGAAGAGGTTATGTTGTTAAAACACATATATGATGGCATCGAAAATAAGGTCTCAATTTACGAGATGCACTTATTAATGCAAGAGCTAATTTTTCTAAGTGCGGATACCTGGTTTCAGCATCTCCTAGGGTCTGCTTACGTAATAGAAAGGGAATCGCGTACCTTGTTCTTCTTGAACCAACACACCACTTACCGCTATCTCGGACACGGCCAAATATAAGTACAGTGTTTCGCCTTCCTTCGGGGTATGGAGCAGAGGTGGGCTTGAAATATACTGCTTTAATTCTTCTAAGGCATGTTGGCATTCTGGGGTCCATTCGAAATTCTTTTTCCTTTTGAGTAGGGAGAAGAAGTGGTGACTCCGATCTGATGACCTCGAGATGAATTGGCCTAAGGCTATTATCCACCCGGTTAGCCGTTGTATTACTTTCACGTTGGTGAT
The DNA here is from genome assembly GCA_005239505.1 of Nicotiana paniculata. Lineage (NCBI taxonomy): Eukaryota > Viridiplantae > Streptophyta > Magnoliopsida > Solanales > Solanaceae > Nicotiana > Nicotiana paniculata. The sequence goes on along the minus strand of MDKI01242390.1, from coordinate 22,558 downwards.
TTCCTCGATGGCCTTGTTTGTCGGGATTGATCTCGATTCCCTGGTTCGATACCATGAAGCCCAAAAATTTGCCCGATCCAACTCCGAAGGCGCACTTCTCGGGGTTAAGATTCATGCTGTATCTTCTAAGGATATCGCATGTTTCCTACAAATGAGTCAGATGGTCCTCTGCGTGCATGGACTTAACTAGCATGTCATCAATTTAAACTTTCATCGATTTGCCTATTTGATGTTCGAACATCTTATTAACTAAGCGTTGATATGTGGCTCCTGCATTTTTTAGCCCGAAGGGCATTACATTATAACAATATGTACCATACTTCATGATGAACGAAGTCCTTTCCTGGTCTTCCTGGTTCATTTGGATTTGATTATACCCGGAGTAGGCGTCGAGAAATGTTAGGATCTTGTGACCGGCTGTGGCATCGATCAAGCGATCGATGTTGGGAAATCGAATGAGTCCTTAGGGCATGCTTTATTCAGGTCTTTGTAATCTATGCACATTCTTAATTTATTTCCTTTTCTGGGAACCACCACTACATTGGATAACCATTCGGGGTATTTCACCTCCCTAATGGATCCTATTTTGAGAAGTTTTGTTACCTCGTCTTTGATGAATGCATGTTTTACCTCGGACTGAGGCCTCCTTTTTTTATTCACCGATTTGAACCTGGGATTGACACTTAATCGATGGGTGGTTACTCCCGTCGGGATCCCTGTCATGTCTAAATGGGACCAAGCAAAGCAATCAATTTTATTAATAAGAAATTGAACGAGTTTTCTCCTGAGTTTGGGGGTTAATCCCGTTCCTAGGTATACTTTTTGATCTGGAAAGTGCTTGATCAAAACGGCCTGTTCAAGTTCTTTGGCCATCAACTTTTTTGCATCCGACTCTTCAGGGGGAACGAAGGCTCGAGGAATGATGAAGTCTTCTTCACCATTTTTGATAAACTTCTCAAGCCCGCCTATCCCTCAGGGATCTGCTTGCCTTTTGACTTCTCTGAAGTGGAAGGTGTCGATGTTGGCGTCATGTCGTGAACCGCAAACATCTCCTTTGCTCCACGCTGCTATCCGTACACCGTTTTTATACCATCTTTGTTGGGAACTTCATAATTTGATGAAGAGTTGATGGGATTGCCCTCATGCTATGTATCCATGTCCTCCTAAGTAAGGCATTGTACCTCATGTCACCTTCGATGACATGAAACTTGGTATCTTGAATTATATCGGCCACGTTGACTGGGATGATGATTTCCCCCCTCGTTGTCTCACTTGCCATATTTAATCCATTGAGGACTAGAGAGATGGGCATGATCTGATCGAGCAGTCTGAGCTGCTCCACTACCCTCGACCTGATTATATTGGCCGATCTACCTAAATCCACGAGCACACATTTAATTTGAACTTTATTCAAAAGAAAAGAAATTACCAATGCATCCTTATGAGGTTGAGACAAGGCCTCAATGTATTCTTCACTGAATGTAAGAGCGTCCTTGGATACATAACTCCGAGTTCACTTTTCCGTTGTGATGGATACTTTTGTTCATTTGAAAACGGATCTCTACGGGACGTCAATGCCTCCAATGATCATGTGGATGATATGTTGCGGTTCTTCCTATTCATCTTTCCTGTTCCCTCTCTTTCCCGAAATTGATTCTTTGCTCGGTCACTGAGAAATTCTCGAAGGTGCCCTTCGCTGATCAGTCGGGCTACCTCATCTCGAAGATGTATACAATCCTCGGTCTTATGACCGTGAATACCGTGGTATTTGCACATTAAGTTGGGGTTCCTTCAGGAAGGATCTGGCTGCACGGTCTTTGGACACCTAGTATCTCTGATCTTGCCTATGGTTGATTTGATGTTTGAGGCATCGATGTTGAAGTTATATTCCGACAATCAGGGTGCCTTTATTGGTCTCGAATGCCTGTCAAAACCGGTCTTGTTCATAAGTCCCCGAGGACTCTGACCTCAATTTACCCTTCGAGCATTTCGAGGTATATCAGGCCTCGGGGCGTCTCTTCGGTCTTTGGCGTATGGCTGGTATCTTTCCTTGTTCCGTTTCGAATCCCTTTCTGTATTTCTTGACTCCTTTTCTAAGAGCCTGCTTGGATATACTGAGCCCGAGGGTCCTCCCAATTGGTCGTCCTCGACCCTGATCTTCGATTGATACTTGTTATGCACATTCACCCAAGTCACGGCGGGATACCTGTTATGGCATTCTTCAGGATATGTTGAAACTGCTTCAAGCCAAAACCCAAGAACCTGGTCCTTCCCAGCCTTAAGCCTTCCTAGCCCAGTGTAGATCAACTAGTGACCTAGTTCGGGATTTTTTTTGTTTCTTTTACTCATGATCCAGTGTCTTTATTTCTTCTATGCTTTATGGTAGGATCTTATCAATCATTGAAATTCACTGCTTTTTTCTCTAATTGTTTGTTGATATTTCTTAGATGGATAATATCCTTAAATTGATAGATGATTGACTCCATGATTGCATTTGAAGTAGCCTCAGTGGTCACGAGTAATGTCTATTAAACTCTGGTTATCTAACATTATTATGCAACTTTTTGATGATGCCAAAAGGGAGAATTAGGTTGTGCTTTTACTTTGGACTGTGATGTTTATAACCTAATGAACCTGGTCCTTGATGATAAGTGACTTTAAAAAGGTAAAATGTTCTAACATTGTGCTGATGTTGAGCTGAGTTGAAACAAGGTCTACGCTTATGAAAAGCACATAGTTTGTCATCATAAAAAAAGGGGGAATTTACTGGCCCAAGTGAAGTTTGTTTTGAAAAATAACAAAGGAACTCAGGCATGAACCAGGTCCATCCCCAGAGTATACAGACACGGGCAGATTGGAGCATAAGGGATGCACGTGAAAGAGATAAGCTTAACTTGTTATATTTGATAGCTTCTGATCGAAAAGGTTGCATAATTGACAAGGAGAAGGACTCCTTACTAAAAGACAACACTATCCAAGATAAGGGAGGAGTTAGGAGTTGAAGATAACTAAAACTCTTCCACCAAGGAAGAGTAGTATTAGAATTCTAGTTATTCTTAATCTACTAACTCAGCATGTTGCAGGATGTTCTCATTTTATATGCACGCACAAAAGTTGAAGTCAAAAGTGAGTTGAGAGCAAAGTAGCAAGTCATTTTGCAAGCAATTCTTGTGTGATTCAAGTGTGCGAACCTGAAGCTACGTGAACTAGATAGAAAAATCAACTCCAAGTGTCTTTCTTTTATTCTAGTTTCATTGTAGTAGGTGGTTTTCAAATTGTACCTTTCACCTTTATATAGAAGCAATTCTAATAGATACTCTGAGTATTCAAATTAGAGTTAACTTGAAGTTGTCGCAACAGTTAGAGGCTGATTGCCACAATGGGATTAGAGGTAATCCTTAAGTTTACAAAGAATTTTTGTAAATACTAGCTTTAGCTTTTGTTAGGTCAACTGAATTAGTCAAACTGAATTAGTTGATGTTTTTATATCTCTGTTATCAAATGGATCTCATTTAATAACATGACTCATTCAGTTTTAAGTTACGAATTGGTATATCACAGTCTGTTAATCGTTTGAGTTGACCAGCTCATCTTATTTGGGACGCTATACTACCACATTTAATTTACTGGAAGCTTTTGTGTGGGAAAAGTGTAAAAACTTTTGGAATTCTCATTCTTATTACTTTTTATTTCATTCAAGACTTCCTCTCCCTTTCTTAAAACGCAAGATCAAGAATGGGAAGTACTATTCCTACATCTCAGAGGGAGTCTCTTGAATTATATTATTTTCTCTTTCCTATCCATTTTATTTTTGAATTCTCATCTGAACAGAGAAGTGTTATATTTTCCGAAATAGCAAGCTTATCTTTGGTTCAGCTTTTGGACGAAGTAATTATTCAAATATTTGACTTGATTGATATAAACCCACCGCGGGACAGTAAAACGGATTTTCGTCTTTTATGCAGCTAAATCTATTCTCACCTAGTGTATAACTCTTTAAAATAACACTGCTTATAAAGAAATTCAATACCCATTTTATAGGCAGTGTAATCTTATGTCTTATTCCATTAGTTAGAGTGCAACTACTCAGACAATCAGTTGCAGGGCAAAAGTTACCATATCATCAATCAATTAATTGTCCTTCAAGCTCAAAAGCTGGACGCGAATGCATTATATATTAGTTAACTTTTCATTATATATATGGTTAGAGCGTCTAAATCACAAGTCCATTTTTGTCGTTGGCCCACTGATTCAATAATCTTAATTTGGTCAGTTTCATTTCAAAGCCAAAACTGTACTTTTTGCTAATCATGGTTTCCTCCAATTGTGTTTTGCCACGTCAACTGTGATTAAGAAATGGTACTGCTGTTAGGGCACTGTTCAAAGATTAACGAGGTGGTCTTCCTACTTAATTCAACACATGAAATCGATCTTGTTGTTTTCTAGTCCACATTTGTCTCCCTAAGCTAGGCCCATTAGGTTGGCCCTCTGTTTTCGTGTCAGGTAAAGAAAAGAAGAATTAATCCAAATAGTCATCCATCCAATTATTTAAATTAAAAATAATTGATGGAGGTATAATATATATATATATATATATATATATAATTTAGTTATTATATATGTATAACTATGTATTAACCAATGTATAATCTATGTATATAATTATAAAAAATAGATAATAAATATGACGATTATTTGTGTAAAAATCTCTAAAGAGAATTGGAAATTTTAGGGCAGTATCTAGGAGATCTGACCGGCTCAGTCCAATTGGACTTCCACTGTATGCTAAAAGTTAGTGTTACTAATAAAAGAGATAATTTGCTTTTTATGTGTCTCAAATTTCAATGTGCCCTACTCGCGTTGGCAACCTAAATCCAGATGAGTGCCCAGATGGGGGCCCATGCTGACTGTGTTTACCAATTTGCCATGAAACATCGTGGACCGCTAATGGCCGAGGCAGAAATTGCGATTTGGACAGCATTAACTTTCCAAAAATGCAAGTCAGATTCATACTTCTATTTGTTTGCATAGGCTTTTTGTTTGTGGCTCCAAAGAGATACAAGCAAACTCTTGGGGTCATTTCATTCACGGTACAGTTATGAGATGACTGTATTGCATGAAGAATAATGAGAGGCAGATTCAAGATTATAGGAAGATAAAAGTACATTGTTATGATGAGGTGAATTCAGAATATAAAATTTACAAACTCAATCTTTAGTTCCTACTATTGTGCCCATTACAATTTTCGAATTATAAGTTCAAAATTAATTTTTTTTTGTATAATAGTAATTTCTTACATTTATATCCATGTGAAAAAGTTGGGATAAGTTGAACCCATTAACTATTTGCATCATCCACTATTACTAGTTTTATTAGGCATATTTCGTTTAATCATATAAGATTTTCTGGTGACAAAATAAGAATAGGAATTTCAATTTGTGAAAATCTTGAAAAAATAAATCAAATGAAGAAAGCAAGAAAGAAAAAGTATTTAATTAACACGCAAAAATTGACACCAGACATGCTCATCTCATGTGGGCGCCTAGTTCTATAAGAAAAAAGAAAAACCAACAAGATTAATACAAGGTTTGAACCCACAATCTCACTTAAAAAGGTGCACTCAATAATCATCGCATCATATTATGCTTTGAACTTGGGTGTACACACATATATTTAATTATTTTTTAAGAAATAGCACATAATATACATGATATAGGGAGAGAGGCATGAGTTCAGGTGCCCCATGGAAACCTCCCCCCCCCCCCCCCCCCCAGATACTCCCCTGAGTGTATGGGTCGAAATCTGAGCAAGAAGGTAATTAAGGCATGAATACACACCCAAGACGCCGTAACGACGAGCGTCATGGCCATGGCCGAGGTCAGATTATCAGATACCTTTCACGGCGTATTGCTTGCTATGACGTTTAGGGAGGCCGACCTGAACGTTCACGGCCAACTAAGACACACAGGTCAAAGACCATTAGGAAACAAATAGTAATGAGTGTATATATACGGATGAAGGGATCAAAAAGAGGGGGAGGCTGGATCTCGAGATCTAAATAAAAAACACATCTCTCTAAAGGGATTAGAGGATCTGCTATCCCAGACTCCCTATGAGATCTGAAAAGGGTCCTACGATTCTTGTATTTGTCTATCATTCATCTTTATCAAATGAAAGAGGATCTGCCTCACTCAAGATTGGGTGAATCTTCTCCTTTATTTACGTTTTATCGCCATTTAACGTTATTTAATGCATAATTTTTTTTCATACTATTAAATTCGGCCATGACTACTGCCAATATTTATACTCAACTATATTTTTCTATTCATGTTATCCATCTCATATCTAGAATTTTAATTATCCTTAACTAGGATTTACGCTCTATCTTCTTATTTAATCAGTTTAACAAAAGGTCTCATACTTTTTGGTCAAACAATTTGGCGCCGTCTTTGGGGAATTTCCTAGTTAAAATCTTAGTTTTCTCTATATCTAAAATTCAATTCTAGTTCCACTTTCCGTTCATTGTAGCGTCCCCCTATCGTTACAAATGCAAACTTAAAAAACTGTAGGAAAAAACTTTAAAGCATACCTTTGTGACATCTATAGCTTAAATATCTCCCTCTCCTTTGGTCCTTGTGGTGTTTCGTCCTTTCTGATGGGCCCATTTTTTACCTACAATGAGTGTCACTAAGGAAGCAAAGGTTAAAAACAATTTTATTAAAAGCAACTCATCACATAAAGATGTTTGTGGTATAATGTCGGTGTCATGCAACACTATACCGCGTTCCTAAACTCAAGATCGGCTTAGTCATGTTCTTCGCTCCACTACACACTGATGCATACAAATAAGGAAGTCTCCTTTGATGCAATAACAATCTTACAATGTTACACGACACAACGGTTTATTAGTAAACATACAACCTTACTAAAGCAGACGACCATGGCAAATTGGTAGCGGGCATTAAAAGCATAACCAAAGAAGGGAACGTGGCCACTCGGCTCCACTCGTCGACCGATCAAATCGAGGTAATGGACGATTTCATTTATTTTTAACTGACAATTTCTCTAAGTAGAATAGAAGCAGGAGCATTATCCCCGATACGCGAACATAGAGCAATCGTCGCCAAAGAAAATCCCAAGATGCCAAGAGACCATATAGACTAGGACTGGCTTGCCAGCCCAGAAAACATGTAAATCTCTCCGATATACGCAGGCAAAGCGTGAGTGCATGAAGCTCGCCCGCTCTTTTGACCAAAGCGACGCTGCATCAATTGGACGAATCAACATTCGACCTCCTCACCCCGGTTCAAAACGGACTGGCAACAACAAATAACAAGTTCCACGAGCACTACATCCTGACACGGGTAAGACGCGGGAATTAAGAGCTCGCCCCTGTTTTCGCCATGTGTGCAACACCTACCCGCCCGTCGATATACACCACCACATGCGAACCTTCTAAGAACCAAGTTCATCGCCCGCTCCGTCGACGGCTTCTCCAATCCACACGGTGAAGGGACTGCGCGGGCTGGGACTCACTCCGGCGCATGCATGAACCGACGCGCGAAACTCGATGGAAAACAATTTAGCTCGCCATTCGCCTACACCACCTCATGAATCGCCAAGGTAATGTTCGACCTCGCTCGAATCGCTAAGGCAACATTCGACCTCGCTCGAATCGCCAAAATTAAATTCGACCTTGCTCGAAGTTCAAGTCTGCGATTCATCGTTCCGCCTCTCGACTACTCTAGGAAAAAAAATGAAGGGACTAGGTATACGCTGAACTTCTCAGATGAACATATTAAACAGGCATGTAACGCGCTCCAAATGATACGAATAAGCAAGGCAACATGCAACATTTTTGCACAAATTCGGATCGTTCACATTCGACCTTGCTCGAATCATTTACGTTCGACCTCACTCGAACCTTTCGACCTTGCTCGAATATCCTATGTTCGACTTCGCTCGAACCTTTAACGGGTAGACCTTGCTAAAATCATTTATGTTCGACATCGCTCGAACCTTTCGACCTTGCTCGAATTATTGATGTTCTACCTCACTCGAACCTTATACATTCGACCTTGCTTGAATCATTTACGTTCGACCTCGCTCGAACCTTATACATTCGACCTTGCTCGAACCTCCTACATTCGAACTCGCTCGAACCTTTCACGATTTGACCTTTCTCGAATCATTTACGTTCGACCTCGCTCGAACCTTTCACATTCGACCTTCCTCGAATCATTTAAGTTTGACCCCGATCGAACCTTTCACATTAGGCCGCAATCAAATCGTTGATATTCGACCTCGCTCGAATCATTCACATTCGATGTCACTCGAATTATTCCAACACTCAACTTCACTCGAATTGTGTTCAACACTCGACTCCACTCAAATTATTTTAACGATTCGACCTCGCTCGAGTCAGGTCAAATCGACTTTGTTCGAGTCAAATCAATTCGACCCCGTTCAGATCAAGTCAATCCAAACTCGCTCGAATAAAGTAAATCCACCCCGCTCGAGTAAAGCAAATATGAACCACGCCAAATTCTCGAATAAAAAATAGGGACTCACCGCAAAGGGGTCCGAAAATCCACTCCAAAAAACAAAAAATAAAGAGAAGGAAAGGAGAAGAGAGCCAGAGACGCATAGCCGGAAACAAAGTGAATTTTATTCAAAAAACACCTTACACACTGCATCTCACAAGAGGCCCAAACGGGTCCCCAAAAAAAGAGAAGAAAGGGAATAAGTACTAAAAAACCACAAATCTCATTCTGCCGCATCTCCACTGTCGCCCCCATGGTACTTCCACCATCAGAAAGCCCATCTTCAACTTCGGTACCACTATCGGCCTCGGGCGTCGCGGGATCATAGCCACAAGCAAGTCGAGCCCCGCGTGCCTTTGCACGAGCATCCTCAAAAGCAGTCTCAGGGACACTCCCCGCCATCCACAAGTCCTTTTAAATGTCTCGATGGGCCTCGACATGAACCCACATCTCATACATGTGGCGAGGAATGGCAGCAGGAACAAATTGAGGAGCCTGAGCCAACAGTTGGGCTCTCTCGGCCTCTAAGGCCTCCATTTTGTCGCCCAAATTCGAGGCATCCCGCCCAAGTTAGCCAATTCGCTCTTCAAGCCTGGAATCCTTTATTATGGTCTCCTCGCCAATTGCAGCCGCTGCCCGAGCACCTTCAGCCTCTCTAACTCCGCCACTTTCCTCTCCAGGTCAGCAACCTTTTTAGTCAACTCTTCGCCCAAACTAGCAACTCTGGCCTCATTCTACTCGAGCTCAACCTGCAATGATAACACCTTCTCTTGAAGCCGTGATACCCTATCCTACCTCAAGTTTCTCGTCATTGACCCTGATCAATCCCTCGAGCTTACTGCATATGCGGATAGACTGCATCAGGTCTTCGTCCTTTTTCTCCAACTCCTCCCTGAGAAATCGAGCGTCGCCTCCGGCTCTAAGCCGCATATGCATCTCTCGACATTTGCGCCGATATCGTCGGTACTTCGTGGCCATCTTCAAAAATACCTCAGCCCGTGTCTCGGCCCGACAAGCGCTTTCGATCTCCAACATGTAAGTCTAAAACAAAAAGAGAGGGAAGAAGAGTCAGTAAAAGTGAGAAACGCCAAAGAAAAAAAATAAAGACAAGAAGCTCACCCTTAAGGCCATCCCGGCCACACCGCGCGACATGCCAGAGTTTCTAACCTCCCGAAGAGCCCTGCTTTCTTCGGCGGAACATAAAGGGTCAAAGTGCTCCACCAATTCCATTGTGTCCTGTAACAGGTTCAAATCCGATGGGATTTCGAGCACGCGAGAATGGCCTTCTTCCCTCACATCGACCCTAGTAAAACCCTCCTCGAACATCCGCATGTCTTCAGGACCAATATTCGAATCGGACTCATAGTCGTCTGCCACCACGTTTTTCAGCCTCTGGTCGACCGAAGAGGAGACACGAGCTGGCCGGGATGACGACAGCCTGCTTGGAGTAACTACAGAAACTAAACATTTCCCCAGTGCCGTCGCGCCACCCTCTGCGCTCAAACCGGAATCCCCTCCACTTCCGGGCTGGCAACAATTCTAACTTCAGGCGCCACCAAAAAGGGACCAACCCCCTAAGGCGCTTCACCCGAGGGAGTCCCCTCCAACGCTATTCTCCTCCTCTTCAATGGGGTCTCCTCGCTGTCACTACGGGGAAGCTTGTCCGTCGAGCAAGCTATGGGCACTGGGGCATCAGATGTGACCCGCGGACTCGCAAGTGATATGAACGCCCCCGTCCGCAGCCGCTGCCGACATGGGTCGCGCCGCAGAAGCCGGCTGACGGAAAGCAAGGGCGGGGGCTCTCGCCCTCCTTGTTCCTCTCCAACTTACCGATAACAACCATCGCGGAAACGATGTAAAGCAAAGAAAATATAAGACAAGAGATAAACAAAAGACATGTCGACTTACCAACTGAAGGTTTCCGCCCAAAACTCTCGTAAAAAGGCGCCCACGCACGAATGCCCATCGTATGAGGAAGCACCGCGCTCACCCACCCGCAGATATCACTGACTTGCGGGAGGGGGGTATCCTCTCGGTTATGACAGAAAAAAACAAACGCGAATAACAGCCAGCGAGACCACCAGATAGAAACAACCAATCGGCATTTGTGAAAAGGAAAAGTGAAAAGGAAAACCTACGAGCAAAATTCCAACTCTTGGGAAACACGTGGGGGTTAGACACCACATGTTGCGTGCGAGCGTAGAAGAAGCTTTCTCAGTAGCGATGGTTGGTCTTGTCATCCATCCCGATCACCAAGCTCTTTGTGCCTAGGTGACGGAGATGTAGCATGGGCCCCCTCTGAAAATTGGGGATGAAGAGATGCAACAAATGTCGAAGAGAAACCCCGCGGTCGGCCAACCTCGCGTACTCGATGAGCATTAGAAAGATTTTATATATGTATGGGATGAGCTGGGCCGGGAACACCTCGTAATAGCGGTAGAAATCCACCACCAGTGGTGGAAGGGGAAGCGTGTACCCGATAATAAAAAGATATGCATAGAATGCGCAGTATCCTGGACTGTGTATGTGAACTATATCGTCTCACGCCGGAACGAGTTCGATATGCTCAGGAATGCCCCATTTGATTTTAAACGCCGCTAACGCCGCAACATCCATTTTAGAGAGAACGAGTGTAGGCTCATCTTTGGCGGTGTTATTGAAATCTGCCCTTGGCTTCCCCGGGCGGGGCACAACCTCATCCACCGTCGGAAGACTTTGATCCTCCGCCAAACCTGTCCCCTCCTTGGGGAGAGGCACAATGTTCGTCGGCGCCGGAGCATCAAAAACTCAGTTAATGTTATAAGTACTAGCCATAACTTAGAATGATTGTACAAATCACAAATACACAGAAAGAAGGGTAATGGTTAGAGGAATTGCAGGCGAAAAGAAAAGAGAAGTATAAACTGAGAGGGAAAAGCGAATGGTTCGAAATCTCCTTGAGAATGATCTGGGAAATGCCACATTCGAATGAGAAGCTCCACTATTTATAAAGACACAAATACACCAGTTGGGAAATGAAGCGTCATCTTTTCCCTTTTTAAAAATTAACGAGAAAGGCACGGGAAATGATGCGACGCTGAGCGAACATGTGCTATAATGACATATGACGAATTTAATATCATTTCAACTGACATACGGGTCTGACGGTTCATTTGAAACGTCACATAGTCATCTCACTGATGAAAGCTCGCCTATCTTTCAAAACGCTTGGATTTCTGTGCTCAAAATGATGAGGTCCGCCCGTTGCGCTCGCCTAAAGGCGACCAACCACTTAGATTTTTGTGCTCAAAATGACGAGGTCAGTCCGTTGTTGTCACGCCCCAACCTTGGGAGGCATGGCTGGAACCCGGTGCCGCACTAGCTGGAGCGAACAACTCTGCAACTTTTTTTTTTCTTTGTGACTATCATGGGCTAACATGGCCACAACTCGTAATGTACAACTTGTAAGTGGGCAACACTGTATCAATAAACTATCGTTCATAAAACATGAATACATATGGGCCGTTAAGGCCTCTGACATACTGTACAAACTGAACCTCTGTCTACAAAGCCTATAAGATTTACTGACATCAAATGGGACAGGGTATCGGCCTACCCATAAGCCTGTAGTAAAACTCTGACACGATGACTCATAGACTTGGTTGCACTTCGAATGAGGTGGAGTCTTACCGATCCTTCGTTTTATGCCAATCTCGTCTACTATGAGGGCTCGTCAAACTGATTATCTATACCTGCAGGCATGAATGCAGCGTCCCCAACAAAAGGACGTCAGTACGAATAATGTACTGACTATTTAAGGCAGAACTGAAATGTAATAATAAGTCAACATTAATTAAAGACACACATAATCAACCGGTAAGTCTGGATAGCTCTATAAATCATGAAATATTTATTATGTCATGCATATGCGTACAAATGTCATGTAATGCATAGGATAGTATATAACATCATTAAGCCTCTGAGGGCATCCCATCATATCATCTCGGCCACTGTGGGCAAATCATCAACGTATACCAGCTGATCAGGTTGTGTGCGTATATAACACCATAACTTTCCCATATCCCATATACATATATATACATACATATATACGCATATATAGCGCCGTCTGAGTCATTGGTAAATGCACATATATAAATTAATGCAATGCATAATAAAGTAAGTCGATATGATCTCTTGGAATGTTATGAGACCCGTGTTTAGACAATATGGTAGTAGGACATATGGGGAATCATGAATATAGACAACCTTAGTACTTCTAAGAATAGAATCATTTCTTTTTCTCTTGGCACTTTAAAATCTTCATCGCATAAATAAATGAAATGATAACACTTATAATTAATTAACTGAAGGATAGTAATAATGATAATAAAACTGATTAGTCACTCAACTTAAGAAACTCAAAAGTTATCCTTTGTAACTTTTGACACCTTTGTATTCCAAAATTCTTTAATGATTAATTTAGTATAGTATTAATATGTGAGATTCAACTTTATTTATTCCTCCAAGCACACGACAACCTCCAACTCTCCCACTCTCTATTTGTTCTTCTTTTCCCATTTAGATATGGAGTTCATGAATGAAAAGTTTACAAAGTTTATCCTTGGTAAGGATAAATTTAGTGGAGGAAATTTCTAGGTTGTCAAGTATAATCATAAACCTACCAGGTAATTTAACTTGATGCCTCGGTAATACCTTAGCCTCCATATTCCTTTGATAATTTTAAGCAAAATATTCAGGATAATAACCACAAACGTTCTAACAACTAGTTGTGAGTTTTACGAAAGCTGGATTACGATTTCGAAAAGAATTTCTTTAAATTCCTATGCATAGCTCTAAGTGAAAGTTAGCATTCTTTTAGGAACTTTATATTAATTTAATTTTTATTTATAATTCAAAAATATATTTTTAAATTGTATATTCATTAAAATAAAGTACACGCGCAACGCGAGTTACTTGGACACTAGTCATTTTACAAGAATGAACAACATAGGCATCCTTACTGCTAAGAGTAGAATCACTTATGAAATAACATTAAGTTTACATATTGTTACTTGGATCATGCCAAAAGAAAAAAGATTTAGCCTTAATATATCTTGACCGATTCTTTGGACAATCCTTTAATATACGTCATTTGCAACAAATCTTCAAAAAGGCTCTCTCGGTAAAATTTCTCCATGAACGTGCCAAGAAGATGCTTCTTAGTATGATTGACCAGATAATGCATAAATAGCTTTTGGAACCAACTCCTGTATATTCCTCCTCACAATATCATAGTAAGATGTTATGAGTATTTTCGTCATTACAATCTCCACTTGGTATTCTGTTTCAGTTTCTCCAGGCCTCAAGATTGATGGTGGATTTTTCAATTGTATAACAGGAGGTGATTGTATATGGCCTAGTGAGTGGGCCACTTTTTAAGGAATGATTTTTTTTTGCCACCCAAATTCCTTATGTGACACGTATAACAATTGACTAATGAGTCACTTGATTGAATGACACAAGCTGTCACGTAGGCTGGGTAGGAAATTTTAATTTTTATCTACTTATTAGGTAATTAGGTAATGTCTTGTTATCCGGTAATTAATCAATAATCCATATAATTAAGAATTGACTCAAATTACTTAAAATTCTACTTATTTTTTATACACTTTATATAACTTACTATTATAATTATGTGGTACCATATAAAATTAATACATCCACTATTGTTTTATTAAAATATCCATGTAAGAATACATATATTTTCTCAAATTCTAATTTTTCTAGTCTCATATAAATAGTAAAAATTTTGGTACACTTAATTCTTAAAATGGTTGAAAAAAAAAGATAACCTTCTTTTCTTGTGAGAAATAAATTCATATCTTTACCATAAAGCAAATCTCATAAACTTTCTTATATTATGTGTATAATTTATCACATCCAAAAATAGTAATAATGATAACTATTCAAAACTAAGTCAAACAAACAAGATCAAAAAGATTTTTAAAACTCTTGTTGTTAAGTATGGTCAATTGCTCATGAGGTAGCAATATCATAGGTTTTTAAACTTACGGAGTCTTACAATAATATAGTCGCAAATTCTCTATAACCTCATGAATTGTCTTAGTCCCTTCAAGCTCATGTGGATTTACTATGGCCCATCCTAATGCTAAGGTACGTGATGTAACAGTTGTGCTCGCCTAAAGGCGACCAAATACTCAGATTTTTGTGCTCAAAGTGACGAGGTCCGCCCGCCGCACTAGCCCGAAGGCGACCTCAACAGGCGGAGGGACTAACTGTATGGGTCGAAATCTGACCACATAAAAATGATCTCGAAGGGCGCAACACGAAGGTAATTAAGTCATGAATACACACCCAAGACGCAGTAACGACGAGTGTCATGGCCACGGTCGAGGTCAGATTATCAGACACCTTTCACGACGTACCGCTTGCTATGATGTTCAGGGAGGCCGACCTGAACGTTCACGACCAGCTAAGATACACAGGTCAAAGACCATCGGGAAACAGATAATACTGAGTGTATATATACGGATAAAGGGATCAAAAAGAGGGAGAGACTGGATCTCGAGATCTAAATAAAAAACACATCTCTCTAAAGGGATTAAAGGATCTGCTATCCTAGACTCCCTATGAGATCTGAAAAGAGTCCGAAGATTATTGTATTTGTCTATCATTCATCTTTATCTAATGAAAGAGGCTCCGCCTCACTCAAGATTGGGTGAATCTTCTCCGTTATTTACGTTTTATCGCCATTTAACGCTATTTAATGCATAGTCTTTTTCATACTATTAAATCCGGTCATGACTACTACCAATATTTATACTCAACTATATTTTTTTATTCATGTTATCCATTTCAGATCTAGAATTAATTATCTTTAACTAGGATTTACCCTTTATCATCTTATTTAATCAATTTAACAAAAGGTCTCATATTTTTTTGGTCAAACACCGAGTATAATGTATTATATGATAGAATAATAATGTTATGTTGTGAGTGACAAAGAAAGGAGTGATAATGGTGAATCATGATATATAGATTGTTACAGTCCCATGTAGGGATATTGCCAAATTTAAGGATATATTTTCTTTAATGCTCTTATTCACATACTGTTAATGCAGAATCCACAGTTTATCTTGTATAAATGATAAATAGATTCACATACGTATAAATTAGCTATATTAATTAGTAATACATCATCTGACTTACGGTTTTAAACTCCGCATAACCTATGCGGAGCGCTCTATTAGTAGTATATAAAGAGATTATACTAGCTATACTAGCAACCAGTCATATTAGTAATACAAAATTTCACACGAGAATTAATTTTCTTGTGTATCAGCTGAAATAATGTTGAACTAGGAGGCAAACACAGGACAAATCGTAGTTACATACAGTTGAAAGGAAAAAAAAAAGGGAGAGAGAGAGAAAATCTACTTTGGGTTTTTTGAAGGTGAGGATAGATCATACAGAAAGAGAAAAGGCATTCAATTAAAAAGAAAAACTGATGAACAAGAAAGAGGGAGAAGTGTCTTTTATCTTGAAAAGTTGTATCCTCAACAATCATAGGTCCTCAACCTACGTTAGCAATAATGCATAAGTTGTCATCCAAACATTGGTGTACCCAATGTTATTTATGGCACGTTAATTATGCAACAGTAATGAAGTTTGTGAGTTCATACGCCCACCTATCCACTTTCATTAATTTTTTTTTGACCGTTTTCATTTTAGCATTAGTTAACAATAAAATTAATTATATTAATCTTATTTATTCATTGAAAATACAACAAATACTCCTAGGCTCTTTACTCCAAAAATAACTTTAAAAAAAAAAATTAATTTCTTTTTTATATTTGAAAAAATCAACTAAAAAAATACTAAAAATCAATTAAAGTGGACCGGAGAAAGTAGTTAAACCCCCTCGAAAACCAAACAACAAAGGCAGAGAAAAATAAAAGAAACAAATTAAAACAAACAAAGTAGATTTCAGTGCACATCCAGATCATAAGCCGTTGAATACTACAATATCAATCTGGGATTGACTCTAAATAAACAAATCAGGACTTTTAACTGCAAAAGGGAAGCTATTTGGATATAGAAGTTGCAAAATATATAATGATAGAGACATGCATGTTCTGTTCAAGTAAAACTCATGATGATAAAAGAAGATCTATTAGTAACGTGTATCGATATCCCTATTAGTGAAATGAAACTAAAGTATAGAAAGTCAAAACTTATAAAGCTAAATTTTTTTTAAAGAAAAAGAACAATAGGGAGTAGATTAGATAGGGCATGTAGCTTATTAGATAACATAAGAGGACAGTAAGAAATCTGAAAGGAAAAATATATATGGGGAGTTCTTAAATGATGATATGACAAATGAAGTCAGGATGATCATCAAATATTGAGTTAGGCGCAGAGATAATTAGGTGTGCAATATTAGGGGGTCCAATGACTGCTTGCAATTAGCTGTATAGAAAGGTAATCCTTAGATGGAGGCTTTTCCATTTGAATTCACCAGTCTCCATCATCTTCCTTTCCTTCTCCTTATGTTAAAGCATATATAAAGATCACAAATTGCAGACAATCAGCGCAGCTCCAATTGTATAATCATATATATATATATATATATATATATATATATATATATATATACAGTTCTTATATATTGGTTTCTTTTATAGAAAAAAATGATTTCTTCTTCCTTAAAATATTCAACTGCAATTCTAATATTGTTATATGCCTTGACCTTTTCATTTTCAGTGAGTGCACGACCCGCCACTTTTTTACAGGACTTTAAAGTGGCATGGGCTGACTCTCACATCAAGCAAATCGATGGCGGCAGGGCTATTCAGCTTATACTCGACCAAAACTCAGGTTATAAGATAGTTAATTACTACTACATTTCTTGTTTTTGTTTAGTTTATTCGGCGTTTTATTTAAATTGTCATGCTCATGCATGAAGCAACTAAATGAATTGCGTTGTCTTTTTTATTTCAGGATGTGGGTTTGCTTCCAAAAGCAAATACCTCTTTGGACGTGTTAGCATGAAGATCAAGCTCGTTCCTGGCGACTCTGCTGGAACTGTCACCGCCTTTTACGTAAGTAGAGGGTACTTGGCTTATATAACAACCTATCCCACGCCTATCCCACTAATGATATTGTACGCTTTGGGCCCAACCCTTCACGACTTTAACCGAGTATCTCTCGTATTTTTGTCAATGAGAGATATACTTGGGGCGTTACAATTTACCCTAGATTTCATTTTCTGGAAAAGTAAATGAAAGAGGTTTAATCTAAATATGAACAGAATTTAATTATATAAATTTCAGTGTAAAATATATAACTATAGTTTTTAATCAGTCAAAGCATTGTATTTTCATGTTACCAATTTAAAATCACTACAGACAGTTACTCATCATTGTAAGTAGGGGAGTACATGGACCGGGTTGATTCAATTTTTATCAAAATTAAACCAAACCAACTATATCAGTTTGGATTGATTCGGTTTTGTCGGGTTTTCAGATTTTTCGGATTTTTTTTCTTACATGAATATTATTTCAACCTCACTTTGTTAAATTTTTGACAAGTAAGTATATGCTTAGTAAAAATTGAAAAAATTGACAAACATATGATCTATTAACATATTTTGATGGGAGAATTTTCTTAGTAGCATATGATAGTTATTTTTTTAGTCACGATAACTTTTCGTTGATATACACTTTCAAGGTTAACTGAATTTAATAATTAAACATAAAAATCAATATGATACATATATAATGGTATGTTCTATTTAATTTTAAGTTATCAAAATACCACTTCAAATTCGAAAAAGATCTAAGAATTTAATAGATCTTGATATATGAATATGGAAGAACAAAGAGATTAACGCATTCACTGACATTTGATAAGAAATTGATCATACAACCAATTATTTAAAAATAATAAAAATAGAACACTTCATATTTAACTAAATATTACATCCCATAAGAGAATCACAAATATTTTTAGGTATTTTTTAAAGAAAATTCTATGAAAATTCTTAAAAGTATATATAAAAATTATATATTTATATGTCGGTTTGATTTGAATTTTTTTACTCAATACCGAACCTAATCGGGTTTTTTAATCGATTTGGTTTGAATATCCCTAATTGTAAGCAATTATAATACGTAAAATGATTATACACTCTTAGAGTTAAGCTCGCGGAAACTAATATTGCATGTGACATTATCATTTTGTAGATGAACTCGGACACAGATAATGTAAGGGACGAGCTAGACTTTGAATTCTTGGGAAACAGGTCAGGCCAGCCGTACACTGTCCAAACGAATGTTTATGTCCATGGAAAGGGTGAGAAGGAACAAAGGATCAACCTTTGGTTCGATCCATCCGCTGATTTTCATACTTACTCCATTCTTTGGAACCACCATCACACTGTGTAAGCAGACATATAGTACTACTTAACAATTATTCTTCCATCGTTCTTTTCATTAAAAATCACAATAAATAATACTTAACTGTTTGTACTATCGAAGATTCTACGTGGACGCAGTACCCATTAGAGTGTACAAGAACAACGAAGCAAAAGGAATCCCATTCCCCAAACTCCAACCCATGGGAGTGTACTCAACATTATGGGAAGCCGACGACTGGGCAACGAGAGGTGGATTAGAGAAAATAAATTGGAGTAAATCCCCATTTTACGCATATTACAAGGACTTTGACATAGAGGGATGTGCAATGCCAGGACCAGCAAACTGTGCCTCAAATCCTCGTAATTGGTGGGAAGGAGCTAATTACCAACAACTCAGTGCTGTGGAAGCAAAGCAATATCGTTGGGTTAGAATGAACCACATGATCTATGATTATTGCACTGACAAATCAAGAAATCCAGTTACCCCACCAGAATGTGTGGCCGGAATATGAAACTATACATCAACTGTACTCCATTATTTGTATACATAGTAAATGGTGCAAATAATGGGAGCGGTGATTTATTTCCGAAACCAGGTGAAAAAGAATGCTGCATATATATAGATATCA
The DNA here is from genome assembly GCA_005239505.1 of Nicotiana paniculata. Lineage (NCBI taxonomy): Eukaryota > Viridiplantae > Streptophyta > Magnoliopsida > Solanales > Solanaceae > Nicotiana > Nicotiana paniculata. The sequence goes on along the minus strand of MDKI01242390.1, from coordinate 2,966 downwards.
GTAAATAATCATCGTTACCGACACTACACTTATGTCCCTACAAAAGAAAGGGGAAGGGGAGAAGAGAAGAAATTTGTTGTATTTAATTTGTGTTGATATTGTCATGGGTCTCTAGCTAGCTCATATAATGAAAGCTCCGTGTTGTTGTTGTTGTGATTTTGTGAACGTGGGATCTACTGAAGGTCTAAGAGTAAGGGGTGGGCAAAAGTCAAAAGTCATTTTATTGCTTTAATTGGTGTTGTCTGTATTTGCTGTAAACTGTACGCGAGCCAATAATATGTCTTCTTGCTTGAATTGTGAAAAGGATGTGATATTTATTCTTCTCTTGGCTATGATCTATTCAACCTTAAGTAATGTTGGTCACACCGTTGTTAAGAAGGAAAACATGCAAAATATGGAACCAAAAGGCAACAAAACGTTATCAAATGTGTAATATATTACTCAATATATCTATGATTCATTTTTCTTAAATTTGTTTATTATTCTAAACATTGTCTTCAAGCTGTATGAGTTTTGTTGAGCTGCATTGTTCCGATTCAAGATTAAATTTTAAGACATGATACACAGAAATTGGAGTAATTAAAGTTTAGGGAAGCAGTTTACTCGCTGATCAAGAATATGTGCAAGCAATTAAAGGACCAGCTTTATGTGTAATCTGTTACTGTAGGAAAGAAGTGAGTTTTCCAATTATGAACTTCAAACGGCCACCAGTTCGTGGTCACACTGGTCCCTCGTCCATAGAACATAAAATATAAAAGGACAAACAAAAGCTTTGAAACAGTGTGCTCTTTGGTTGAGATAACATATTCGCCCCAAGACATTCTTCTTTTAATAGTGAAAATTGTTTGTCCAAAAGACTTCAAGATTCTTCGACGAGGGAAAATCCACTTAATAAAACATACTCTCTCGACTCGACGAGATATACTCCAAAAAAATGGTAAATTATGCAAACATAAATGCCAGTTGTTCTTGGAATAAATCATTACAGCTGCGTAGCTATGCTAGTCAATTTTTTTAATTTTATTCTAGTGAACTCAATTTTCAAGTAAGAAGTCACTTGAAGCAACATCGATCCTCTCCCTTGTGAAAAACAAGTATAGAATGAAGGAACTATCATTTGACACATTTCATGTGCGACGTGGAACATTTCTTGATGAACATTTAATATATAAGCTTGAAAAAGGTCATCTCCAGTGATAGTTACATCTCAATTTTCAATGTTTGTTTGGTAAAGATAACCATAACCCCATCACTTTCTGCCATGATCTGTGATTAATGATTTTGAGATAGTTAAAGTAGAAAGAATCGTACCCTAACAAGAAAAGTAACACTGCCATTAATTGTAAACCTCCCTTACTTTAAATTTATTCGGCTAGAATTGTCTAGTGATACTAGTCATTCCACATGCTCACATCCAACAAATAGAAAGTTTATCTTACAATTTTGAATAGATGGCAGCATGCTCCTTCTCCATAACTTGTTGAACAGAAAAACTCAGCCATATCTGTTGAGCAGTAAAAAGAGATTTCAACAGGGATTTTTGCTTTTTTTTTTGATAGACAAAAAAATAATGAACTCCATAAGTTGACCTTGCAGTATTTTAGCCCAGTTATAAGTTTGCAAATATATAGCCAAATATCAATAAGCTTAGATCCAATTTTTTTTTTTGATTCTTTATATCTTCAGGCGTGAAGTATCCGTGAGTTTCCATTCTCCCTTTTCCTCAAGTTTATACGTACCTATCACAACTACAAAAACACAAAAACAAACGTGAGAAACCTAAAATCCCATCTCCTTTAATGCTAATCTTGTTAAATTTCAATTATGCTTGTGTGAGAAATTTGGAGTGTGTATTGTTTGCACTTATTAGAAATAGTCTAAGTAGGTTGTATACAAAGTTTGAGGTGATGGAGATTTGAACTAGTTTTATGCAAGAATTGCAAGTGAAAATTGTACAAAAAGTTCGATAGGGATGCTTATGCACTTTTATACAATGTTATACATATTTATACAAATAGATACATTTTTTTTAGTAGTAGTAGTAGTAGTTCAATTTATGAAATTGAAGCTTCGAACGACCTTTAATGGTAACTTCTATTTTTCAAGTTTTTAATCAACCACTGAGATTAAAATTACATGTGGAATGAGGATAAGACCGAGACAATGCCAACATATTCTTTCTAGTTTGGTGATCCAACAACCTACCAAGTGAACCTCACAGTTCTCTCCTGTCACGACCCCAATTTTCCTCCGTAGGATGTCGTGATGTCACCTAATCTTTAAGACAATGTCGTCACGACCCCAGATTGCAAGTGAAAATTGTACAAAAAGTAAAATTACATGTGGAATGAGGATAAGATTGTGACACACTACTAAAAATCCGAGAAAAAGCGACGAAGGATTTGCGACCAAAATTGGTCTGTCAAGAAAAGCGACCAAAGTTGGTCGCTAAATTGGAGAAAATTATAAAATAATTATTCTAAATAATTTAGCGACCAAGGTTGGTCGCTTTTTGGTCGATAATGTGGTCAAAATGTTGACCGGACTGGTCAGACTTACTTGGTCAAAGAAATATTGAAATTAGCGACCAACTTTGGTCGCTAAAGTGGGACCCAATTATAAATTTAATAATATAGTTATTATTTTAAAAAAAATTATAAAATATAAATAAATAAAATTTAAAATTAGCGACCAAAGTTGGTCGCTTATGAAAGGGGCAGCAAATAGAGACCAACTTTTGTCACTAATCTGGGACCCAGTTATAAAATTTTAATAATTATATAATTATTTAAAATTTTTTATAATATATAGATAAAAATAATTTAAAATTAGCGACCAAAGTTGGTCGCTTAATAAAGGTGAAGTAGATAGAGACCAACTTTGGTCGCTAATCTGGGACCCAATTCTAACGTTTAACAATTATATTTTTATTTTAAATATTATATAAAATATAAAATAAATCTGAT
>ML336889.1:0-13763 GCA_005239505.1 Nicotiana paniculata | reverse complement strand
CCCAATTCTCTCTTGTTTTTTTAAACCTTCAACCCGAGTAGAAAAAGGAAAAAAAATAGACGTGAAAACTAATGTAGTTTACACTTGCTGTTATAACGAGTATTTATTCAAAATAAGGTAAGTCCTAAGATAATTCTTGTAATTGTTAAAAACGTTAATCAAATGCTTATTGGGATTCAATTAAAAAAATTTGTATAATACATATATATATATATATATATATATATATATATATTTTATCAATTATTATTTCTTAGAGCTATAAAAAAATATACATTTCGCTTTTTTTCCTCCTAAATAAGGAACAATTCTGACCTATAGATAGTTAGCTACTTGATCATGCAACACTTTGGCAAACAATAATAAATAATAGAGAAATAGGAAAAAGAAAAAAATGAAATAGCACCAGTCGCCATATTAATTTTATTGTCGGGTAAAGTATTAGCCTATAACATGTGCAATTAATACATTTTGACAATACAGAGTTTGAGATGTTAGCTTTTAAGATCCCAAAACAAAGTTAAAATCATCCTCTTTTTATTCATTTATTTATTTATTTAATTTATATTGTTTCAATTTCCTACTTTTTACTATCTGTAATTAAATTTTGTTTTTTTCCTTGTTGATCCATTTACAAGTGGTTAGGAATAGCTTCTTGAAAAGGAAAGACTTTGTGTGATAGTGTCTGCCTTTTAGGTGATAAAAGAGAAGATTTGAGTTTTATTTTGATTTTGGACAATGATTTTTCTCCTACCTTATATGGGAGGTTATCATTTCCATTTATGTGCAAGGAGTTGTTTCTTAGTTGTTACTTAGACTGTGCTAAAAAGTTTTATTTTTTTTAATTGCAAAGAGATGCGATGTGATGATTGGAATATCTATATATTAATTGGAGTTTTGGGTTCAAACTCTAATCATGAAGAATTTTTTTTAGTAAGGAGCGCTTTATCCCTAATGAACGCTTACTCAATGCGAATTTCAATTAATAGGAGTTAAAATAAAAAAGAATTTTCTAGTGACCGTTGAGGGAGTTAGTATAATATGTTGGGATCTCTTAACTAGGGGTGTTCATGGTTCGGTTTGGATTGGTTTTTCCCTAAAAAGAAACCAAATCAAGTAAGTTGGTTCTTCAAATATTAGAATCAAACTGATGTCGTGAGATAACTCTATATATTTTGATATTATTTACCATACTTGCTTGTTGTTTGGATAACAATTTGGGCGACGATTGCGCTTAATAGAGTTTATTTCATGTGTAGGAATGCTGGGACATGAATTGAAGAAAAGTTGCATGAAATGGTACCTCAGAGCTACAAAATGAGCAATAAAAGAAGACGTGCAAGGCAACAAAAATTCAGTGCCATAGACAGTGCCTTGCACAGTAACAACAGTGCTATAGACAGTGCTAAGCATTGTCTAGGGCACTGTCATCAGTGTCATAGACAATGCCTTGTACTAAAACGACAGTGTTACAGGCAATGCAAGCGGCCAACAATGCCATCCGAAAAAAGTTTAATTCATCATTAGTATTGGACATGTAAATTCAGCTCTTACCCTACAAATACCCCTAAAAGTTAGTTTTTGAGGGTTAAACATCATTAAAGAGGCAAGAAGCTACGGAATACTTTGGAAGCACAAAATCACTCGAGTTTTTCTCTTCACTTTTCTTTTATTTGTAGTTTAATTCTCTTAAATATTACTATGATTATTTACACAATTATGAGTAGCTAAACCCGCCATCTAGGGTTGATGGAACCAATTGTTGGATGAAGTCTAGATTGCGTTTTGATATAATTGAGCCGTTATTACTCTTTAATTGTTCAACTATATGTTTCTTGTGATTAATTGAAGCGCCCTTGATTAATCGTGTCTAGTTATCTTGTGTTGCTTGAGAAAGAACACTTGATTAGATTGTTGTTGAACAACACCACTTTCAAGTAAGTTAAAAGATTGATTGCTTGAATTTAAAAGCGGGATTAGAGATAACGAAGCTTTGGTGTGATATTTATAAGTCGTACAAACTGTCAACTGAATAGTTCGAGAGAATACTTCTAGTAAATTATCGTAATTGATTGAGAGATAATTATGCTAAACAAGGACTCATCATCTTTAGAGAGTGTTACGGCGATGTTATAGCTAACGTGTCTGGAATTAATCCAACAATAGGGAAAATCGTAAACCCTAGATCATTTTATCCTTGAATTCAACTCCATTCTTGTTAATTGATAGTTTTTATTGTAATTCTCCTTAGTTAAGTAATTTATGTTAATTCATAAATCAATTCTTGAACTGTGATGGCGCCTAACATTCAGGCCGTGATGGCGCCTAACATTGCATCCGCTAGGCAAGCCAACGTGATCACTGAATTGATTTATTAACAAGTGAAAATAACAAACACTGACTAGATAATTGAGATAAAGTGCGGAAGCATTAACATATATCTAAATAACAATAGCTAATAATGAAGAAATCCTTTTAAGTACAAAACCCAAAAGTGGAGTCACAACCTCACGAACCAGTCTAAGATTTAGTTAAAAAGAACATTTTGAAGTAAAATGATATATCTGTCTCGAAATACATAGAGGACAGAATGAAAGATAGACAATGCAGGTATTGTCAATGCTTCTGTTATGAATGACACAGTAGAGAATAAAGATAAAGAAAAGGATATAAATTGGATAGTGAATTCTGGGGCCACCAATCATATAGTCCATAATAAGAAGTTGTTAAGCAAAGTAAATAGTAATATTACCAGTATAGATACAAAGGTGTACTTGCCAAATGGTAAGTTTTTGGATATAGCTTGTACGGGAGAATGCAAAATTGGTGAAGAAGAAGTCATTAAGAATGTACTGTATGTACCAGGCTTCAAATACAATTTGTTATCAGTCTCAAAACTGACAAAAGACCTAAGATGCTTTGTATCTTTCTATCCTGATTTTTGAATAATGCAGGACCTTCACACTGGGAAGGTGAAGGGGATTGGTAAGGAGCTAGAAGGATTGTATAATCTGCAGCAGAAGAAGATTAAGGCAAATGCTGCAGATGTGCAGGTAGCAGATGGTCATGAGAAAGAAGAGGATCTAGGAGTTTGGCATGGCAGAATTGGACATGATCCTGATAGAGTTGTGAAACAGATTCCCAACATGAATTTCAAGACCAGTAATAGTATAATAAAGGAATGTACAATCTGTCCTTTAGCTAGACAAGGCAGATTGCTATTCCCTAAGAGTGTAACTAGTACTGATAAACCTTTTCAATTGATACATGTTGATGTATGGGGTCCTTAAAAAATACCTACTCATGATGGCTTTAGATTCTTTCTTACTATTGTTGATGATTGTAGTAGAATGGTTTGGATTTATCTGCTTAGACTCAAAAGTGATGTGATTGTATGCTTGAGACAATTCCTTACTCTAATAAAGACACAGTTTGATACAACAGTCAAGATTTTGAGAAGTGATAATGGGACTGAGTTCTTTAATTCTGAATGCAGAAGTCTTTTTCAATCTCTAGGTATAATTCATCAAAGTTCATGTGTGTACACTCCACAATAAAATGGGATAGTTGAACGAAAACATAGACACATCCTAGAGGTGGCTAGAGCAATAAGACTTCAAGGCCATTTACCACTGAAATTCTAGGGAGAGTGTGTTCACGTTGCTATTTATATAATCAACAGACTTCCTTTGTCTGTGTTAAGAGGCAGATCTTCTTTTGTGACTCTACATGGAAGATCACCATCTCTACAACATATGAAGACCGTAAGTTGCTTATGTTTTGCCAGCAGGATAGGTGGAGGTGATAAGCTGGAAGCCAGAACCACATCAACCATTCTGATGGGATATTTTTCTACACGAAAGGGATATAAGCCAGATCCACATCAACTATATGTTTCTTGTGATTAATTGAAGTGCCCTTGATTAATCGTGTCTAGTTATCTTGTGTTGCTTGAGAAAGAAAACTTGATTAGATTGTTGTTGAACAACACCACTTTCGAGTAAGTTAAAAGATTGATTACTTGAATTTAAAAGTGGGATTAGAGATAACGAAACTTTGGCGTGATATTTATGAGTTGTACAAATTGTCAACTAAATAGTTCGAGAGAGTACTTCTAGTAAATTATCGTAATTGATTGAGAGATAATTACGGTAAACAAGGACTCATCATCTTTAGAGAGTGTTACGGCGATATTATAGCTAACGTGTCTGGAATTAATCCAACAATTGGGAAAATCGTAAACCCTAGATCATTTTATCCTTGAATTCAACTCCATTCATGTTAATTGATAGTTTTTATTGTAATTTCTCCTTAGTTAAGTAATTTATGTTAATTCATAAATCAATTCTTGAACTGTCACGACCCAAAATCTCACCTTCAGGTCGTGATGGCGCCTAACGTTGCACCCGCTAGGCAAGCCAACATGATCACTGGATTGATTTATTAACAAGTGAAAATAACAAGCACTGACAAGATAATTGAGATAAAGTGCGGAAGCATTAACATAAATCTAAAGAACAATAGCTAATAACGAAGAAATCCTTTTAAGTACAAAACCCAGAAGTGGAGTCACAACCTCACGAACCAGTCTAAGATTTAGCTAAAAACAACAGTTTGTAATAAAATGATATATCTGTCTGGAAACACATAGAAGACAGAATGAAAGATAGACAGTGACGCCGAGATCCACGAACGCCTGTGGAACTACCTCGGTGTCGTCTAGAATTGACTGAAGGACACTCCCCCTAACGATGTCCACTGGGTCCGGCTGCATGATCTGCACAACATAAAGAAGTGCAGGTGTAGCATCAGTACAACCGACCCCATGTACTGAGTAAGTGCCTAGCCTAACCTCGGCGAAGTAGTGACGAGGCTAGGACACGACAACAAATTGTACATGTGCAGTTCAATAGTATAGCAGAAAATAAAGAAGAATACAATTACGGGGAAGAACATGTTGGGGATAAGAGGGGCAACACTTGCTTAAAACAGTAGAATCAAGTACTAACGGAAATGTAGAAGTAAAACAGGAAATATCAACCCGAACAAGTAAAATAGACAGGAGAAAACACGGCATGACCCCTCGTGTATAGCCTCAAAATCACACGGCACGGAATGCCCCCTCGTGCATAAATAATAATGACTCGGCACGGAATGTCCCCTCGTGCATCAATAATAATCAATCGGCATGAATTGTCCCCTCGCGTATAAATAATAATCAATCGGCACAGAATGTCCCCTCGCGCATAAATAATAATCAATCGGCACGGAATGTTCCCTCGTGCATAAATAATAATCACTCGGCACGGAATGTTCCCTCGTGCATAAATAATAGTCATCGGCACGGAATGTTCCCACGTGCATAAATAATATAATCATCGACACGGAATGTTTCCTTGTGCATAAATAATAATCATCGGCACGAAATGTTCCCTCGTGCATAAATAATAACCATCGGCATGGAATGTTCCCTCGTGCATAAATAATAATCATCGGCACGGAATGTTCTCTCGTGCATAAATAATAATCATCGGCACGGAATATTCCCTCGTGCATGATGAATATAAAAACAACAATTGATATGAAAGTTTAACAATACAACATTTCAAATGTACAAACATAATCAACACAATTCTATTATCCCGGCAAGGGACTCAACTATAACCAATCTCACTCAGAAGTATCATATCAACAATAAAACCCTCAACCGAACACATAATCAAGAACTTTCTACGTCAAGAAGTAACCTCAAGGTACCACTTCCAAGGTTCCCAATAATTCACAGCACAGAGGATATCAAAGAACATTAAATAACTCATCAAAATTCGACTCACGGGCATGCTTGACCACAACATATAGGTACCCGTCACCTCACCTATACGTTGCACATGAATTACACATAGAAAATAAGACTCTATACCTATTCCCCCAAGCTAAGGTTAGGCCAAACACTTACCTCGGCTCCAAGAATGCAAGTCAAGCCTCAATCACGGCCTTTCCTCTTGAATCCGACTCCGAAACGATAATATCTAGACATAATTGACTTAATAACATCCATAATTATTCAATAACTCAATCCCAAAGCCTAATTCTACATTTCCTATAATTCTTCCAAAAATATCAAAATTCGACCCCGGGCCCGCTTGGTCCAAACTCGAGGTTCGGACCAAAACCCGATCACCCATTCTCCCATGAATCCGAATATACAATTTGTTTTGAAATCCGACACCAAAATGAGGTTGAATTCCTAAAATTTCCAAAAGCCCTAACTCTACCCAAAACCCCCAATTTCTACCTTTGATTTCATGTTTTTAGACCTAGAATCTAGTGATTGATGAAGAAAAATGGAAGAAATTAGAGTTAAGAACACTTATCTATGAAGTTACGGTGGAATGATCTCCTAAGAATCGCCCAAAAAGAGTGGAGAAGAAGAAAATGGTGAAAGAATGTGAATATCCCGTAACTATTCTGTTTTTGAACATTAAAAGTCACTGGGCGAATTAGCTCTATGAGATCGCGAAAAGGGAGTTGCGATCGCGTAGAGGCCTGAGTCACGTGCACTGCGATCACGGAAAGGGAGTTGTGATCGCGTAGGGTCCCTAGGCTTGGCTATGCGATCGCGTACGGATTGGTGCGACCGCAGAAGGAAAAATACCCAGCCCCTCCCCAGCTCTCCTATACTCTACGCGATCGCGGAAGTGCCTATGCGATCGCATAGAGTCACATAACCCCCCCCCCTCCCACACTACGCTACGCGATCGCGGGGCAATCTATGCGATCGCATAGTGTAAAAATCTCAGACACCAGAAACAGCCCCAAAAACCAGATTTTTCCAAATCTTTTGCACCCCGACACCTACCCGGAACTCACCCGAGCCCTCGGGGTTCAAAACCAAATATACACACGACTTCAAAATCATCCCACAGACTTATTCGAGTAGTTAAACCACTAAAATAACATCAAAAACAATGAATTAGACTCAAAAATCCATAGAATTTCCTCAAACTTCATAAACTATCATATTTTTAAATTTTGATCTGAAACACGTCAAACCAAGTCCGTTTCTTTCCAAATTTTACAGATAACTCACATAACACATATTGAACCTGTTCCGGGCTCCGGAACCATAATACGGGCTCGATAATACAGATTTCACATCAAAGTTCATTTTCAAAAGTCTTTATTATTTCCAGAAAACAATTTCCTTTAAAAATTTATTTCTCGGACTTGGGACCTCGGAATTCGATTCCGGACATAAGCCCAGGTCCCATATTTTCCTACGGACCCTCCGAGACCATCAAATCACGGGTCCGGGTCCGTTTACCAAAAATATTGATCAAAGTCAACTTTATTCCATTAATTATTATCAATTCAACTGTTTAACATATTTCCACACAAGTGCTTTCCGGCTACGCATCCGGGTTGTGCATGTATATCGAGGTGAGATTAACGAAGGCTTTCGGGGCCTCGAAACACAGTTTTTGACCTTTTGGATCATCACATGAACTCTGAAAGTTGTTTGAGCTTATCATTAGTGATACTAAAAAGTTGCGGCAAATAGGTTAGCTCATTGTGGGATTCGACTCCGGACTCTTGAACCAGATTATGTTTGCAGCGAACGCTTAGTACTTTTTATAAGGCATAGTTGGGCGTGATCACAAACAAAAGCAATTGAGTCGGTTTTTTATCGATTCGGTTTTTATCGGTTTTTTGGTTATTTATCGGTTTGTTTCTTAAATTGAGACATACACTACAAAATATATATTCCGGCGACTATAATTTTAACGTAATACTATCATTGCTCTTTAAGAAATCTATCATTTATCAAGATATATTGATGATAATTGAATCAAATAGTGATGAATAATTTAATTACTCAATTAAAAATCGATTATTTTTAACATGAAATAATTTTTTGTACTTATCAAAAGAAAGATACCAATAAACTAGATTGTAAAAGAAAAGAATTTGATAATTATAATAGCAAAGAACTAGTTTAAAAATACAAACGACTAATTGTACCGTAAAATTATAGAAACTTTTATATATATATATATATATATATATATATNTACACACACACACACACACACACACACACACACACATATATATATATATATATATATATGTGTGTGTGTGTGTGTGTGTGTGTGTGTGTGTGTGTGTGTGTGTGTAATAATAAATTTAAATAGCTACTTCTATAGTCGGCTGGTTCGATTTTTTCAGTTATTTTTTTATTAAGACCAAAACCAAACCAAATTTGAGCAGTTTTTCAAAATTCAAAACCAAAACCAAACCTAACCTAAAAAATATCGGTTTTGTTGGTTGATTTGGTTTGATTTTTCGGATTTTTATGAATACCCCTACTCTTACCTTAACATGATACTTCTGATTTGAGCCTTATGAATGAAGAATATTTTGATAATAAGCAATTTACTCCCTTCATAGTGGGCCTATTCACCGTGAAGCTAAATTATTACCTACGGTTGTGATTGAACCTAATATTCTGAACACATAACATAGATATGTGCAACAATAAAAGTAAATTAAGTGTAACTTTATAAGTGGGATCTATAAAGGATAATGTGAAAGCAAATCTTATTCCTACATTGTAAAGGTAGAGAAGCTATTTTCAATACACCCTACAAGAAACAGTGAAAAAGAATCAACTAACAATAGAAACAATGTAATAGAATAACAAAAGTGAATGACACGACGTGTAATAAAATGATATAAGAATAAGAAAATACAAGAATAATACTAATGCTACTGATAAGACTAGGAGAAATTTTTTACTACATGTCAACCTTCAACCCCAATTCTCGACCTCCACACCTTCATAACGAGGATTACGTCGTCGGTAAGCTGAAGCAATGCCATGTCATGCCTAATCGCCTATCTCCTATACTTCTTAGGCCTACCTCTACCCTTTCTTAGATCCGTCATGGTGTCTCTCTCCGGTACTTCTTAGGCCTACCTCTACCCTTTCTTAGATTTGTCATGGTCAACTTCTCACACCTCCTAACCGGTGCATCTATATCTTTCCTCTTCACATGTCCGAACCATCGTAGTCTCGATTCCCGCAATTTAACCTTCACATGGGTTACTCCCACCTCGTCCTTAATAATTTCATTTATAATCTTATCTTTCCTGGTATGCTAACACATTCATCTCAATATCCTCATTTCTGCTACTTTTATCTTCACGACATAAACTGGCCAACACTCAGCCATATACAACATAGTCGGTCTAACCACCACTCTATAGAACTTGCCCTTAAGTCTTGGTGGCACACTCTTATCACACAAAATACCAGATGCGAGCCTCCATTTCATATACCCCACTCCAATACGATGTATAAAATCCTCGTCAATCTCCTAATTGCCTTGGATTACAGACCCAAAATATTTGAAACTATCTCTCTTGGGGATGACTTGTGTATCAAGCTTGCATCTCATCGCTGAACTTGCACTCCAAATATTCTATTTTTGTCCTTCTCAACTCGAAACCTTTAGATTTCATGATTTGTCTCCAAACCTCCAGCCTAGTGTTAACCCTGCAATACGTCTCGTCAATTAACATTATGTCATATGCAAATAATATATGCCATGACACCTCCCTTTGGATTTATTGCATTAGCACATCTATTATCAGGACAACTAAAAATAGGTTTAGAGCTGTGCCTTGATACAACCCAATCACCACTGAAAAATATTCCGAGTCTTCTCCCCCATTATCACCCAAATCTTAGCTCCATCGTACATAACATAGATATGTGCAAAACACCAAAATTTTACAAATACTATACTATGAACACATACTTCAAAAGTAAAGAAGTTTTTGTATTAAAAATTCTAGTAGCCGAACAAATAAAATTTAAAATCTAAATCCGCCCTCGAATAGTTCTCTTTTTTCGAATCATTCAGCAGGTTTTTTTTAATACATAAGTTTTTGGTATGGACCACATTCGAAATTTCAGTTAATCAGTATGAAAAAATACCGAAAAAAAAAAGAAGAAAAAGAACACATACAAGGAGTGAGTTGTTTAAGTTTCAGTATCTAAAGTACGAAAGAGTGCACATTGTTCTTGTTATAATGGGTCCCACACTGCAGAAAGTACCATATACTTTCAACGTTTCGTCATGTGATTGGCTGTAAACAGGTAACGGTGGGGCCCAGGCGTGAGATTCCCTTCGAGAAAGTTTAGACTGTACCTTAATAAGGACACGTCGGTCGCAGGTAATCAGAAGGAGTCGGGTGGGCCCATTTTGGAAATTGGTCCTAATATATTCTGCCACTTGTATTTGTGGGGCCCGATAAGATTTACAGATCCAAGTCAGCCAAAATCAGAAGCTTATGTCACAAAATTCCTCTTACCCTTTGAAGGAAAATACTATTTTAGTATAAAATTTGGTGTTTTATACTCCAACCAATACCATTTCTTATATCATTTTGGTGTGAATAGTGTTATATCAAATTTGGTGTAATACTAAAATAGTATTACACAGATTTTGGTGTAATAATATTTATCAATGTCATTACTATTCATCATTATTTTAATATTATCGTTTAGCATATAATACTTTTAATTTAACATATTATTTGTTTAATTAATAATAGTTATTATGCAATATCTTTATAATATTAATTTTATATTTTAATTTTGGTGTATAATTTTTATAAATTAATTTTCGTATATTTTATTTTATATAAAATTATAAGTTAATTTTATTATAAATTATATTTGTATAAAAATATATAACCATTAAAAAAACAAAAAGTATAAAACTGAAATATAATATGTTGTTAATAAATAACAAAATGTTCATTTATTATCATAAAAATAAATATTTAATACAATAAGGACTGACATAGATTAAATTGAAAATACATTAAATAAGATAATGGGATAAAAAAATTACAACAATAATCTAGTACTCTGGAAGTTACAACAATAACCTAATTAAATTCAGTATGGTTCGATTTTTCTCTTTTTGGTTTCGTTTATTCAATTCCGTAACTTCGATTTATTCGGTTTGAATACTAACTAGTGCATATGAGTCATAGACGGTAATATTCTTAATTTAAGTACTCAAAAGTACAAAAATTAAAACGTTTGTTGACAAAAGTTTTGTCTAAAACCAGCAAATACCAACCTAGAGAGAGAAAATCTAGAAAAATATATTGTTGCATGTTTAGAGTTAATTGATGAACTTAGAGAATAAAGAAAAGTAAAATTTTAAATTTCATATATTTATGTTATAATTAATAAAATGTGTTGTGTATATATTTTGGTATGACATCGGTATTTCAGTATTTTATTCTAAAATACCAAATATCATAGCTAATAAACCAAATACCATGTAATTCGGTATTTACCAAATTATGCACGGCCCTAAGTAAAAGTCCCATATAATGTTGTTCTTTTTTTGTTTTTGTTTATTATTTTAATTTTTAAAATATTTTTCATTGGTTGTTCGATCCGCAATTTTAGATTAAATTAATTTGCATTCGCACATAAAAGTCTTACTTTAGGGAATAAACTAGTCTTGCTCAAATACGACTTCATATCCCGCGCTTGAACCTAAAGCCTCTGATGAATGATACAAAAATACTTGCACTACAATCTTTTGCCGTTTTTGTATTCTTTAATATATCTATTATGTTGCGATTAAATTACTCTATTGTTGAAAGGCTTCTTACTATGTTGTTATGCTTAGAAATGAGATAAGATGCATGGAGTCTTTCTATCCTTAGCTATTGGTCTCGATTTGAGTTTTGAGAATAAGAAAAAGCGTTGATGATACTTTTTTTCTTTTTTCCTTTTTATTTTTTATTTTTAATTGTTGAATTGATAAACTTTTAAAAAAAGATTCGGCATGGATACGTTTTTTTCTATTGAAAAGAATTAAGCTTGAAATCTGAATCCATAAGAATTACTAGAATTAATGTTTAAGAAAAACATGAAACGCTGCACAAGCGAGGACGTTGTTTAAATATGTTTTAAGTGATTTAAATCAATAAAAATTAATTAAAAAAAAAATCAAATCTCTTAAAATACTTAATTTGTTTTATTTAATGTGAACTATTATTCTTTTGGAGATCAAAGCAAATTGTTCTTTGAAATAAATTCAAATTAAATGCTTAATTTTTAGGTACAATTACACTGAATATCACCCGTCCCAATTCTATAACCATAAAGAGCCAATATTTTGGGATTTTACCCGCTGAGGCCCATGTTGTATATGTCTTGAAATAATAGTTTCAATGTTTAACCCAAGCAATCTTCACTCATCTCTTCTATATTTTCTGCTCTTTTTCTCTTCACTCCAGTAGCCACATCTCTTAAGTTTGTTATGAAGTCAAGATTTTAATATCCAAACCAAAAATTAGGTTGAGGGAGCTAGAAGCTTTTCAGATCTGAAAATTGATGAAAGAATCGTGCTCAAATTCGAATGTGTGCTATTGAAATTAATTGATCCAAGAAGCTTCAACCTAGAGATTTGGTTCAGCTGTACTACATTGCAACTCTTTGAAATTTCTTCAAGATTGAAATTCTAGATTAAAAAAGCCGAGCTGGGTTCTTAATTTTTGTTGAAATTTCTTCAAGAATGAAGTTCTGAACTGAGATTTTAAAGCTATTTCAATTTATGAGTTTTTTTAACAGATTTGAAGAAGATTTATTTTGGTGAAAAAAATCAAATGGCTGTTGATTAATACAAGTGAAATTATTTGGGTGAGGCTAAAAATATTGAAAAAGCTTTTAGTAACTTAAATCTAGAGTATTTGGTTGATTGAACATTATTAACGTTGGTTTTGAGAATCATAGCAGTTGAAAAAAAATTGAAGGTGAAATCTAGTTTTCGTATACAACATTATACACCATTATATATATTATACAAAATTATAACAAGTATATAATGTTGTATATTAGGTGTGTAAATAATGTTATACATTCGCGATTTTCTGTTCGACTTTGTTGTCGTAGTCTTTCTCTTTGAAGTAAGTTCCTCTTTCACGTATGTAGTTAAACTTAATTTTGATTTTCTGTGTTGGTGAAATACTAGAATACATTATTATACATTCCATATACGAGTTTATACATTTTTATACATGTACAATATATGTGAGACTTAAAACCGAAATTAAATTTTTTCTCACTTTTTCTCAAACAATCGATGTATAAAGTCAATTTTTTGTTGATTTCTCTTCCAAATTGGAAACTTTTAGCAATTTTTTTCATTTTTTATTCTTTTGTTTCTGCTATTTAAATTTGGGAAAGAAGAAAATGTAATTTTTTTTTCAAGTTGCATTATAGTTGGATTGCAATAGTTGCAATAGAAATATATGTGATCGATTTAAGCTAGTTGTGTGCAAAGAGCCTATGTGAAAATGTAGTGAGAGTTTCATATCAAAATATAAAATGATGATGGTTATCCAGATGAAAATGATTATAAAATGATTATAAGAGTTTCATGGGCTATACGGATGAAAATATAAAATGATGGCTACGCGAATGAAAAGCACCTATGTGAACGGTACTTTTATGCAATTGTCGCCTATGCATCCTCTAATTAACTTGAAGGTCATATTTATCACTAACTATCAAGACATTATTTTGCGAGCTTAAAGTTCTATTTAAAATCTTGGCTCCATCTCAGATAGTAAATATAATCTTTATATCCACTCAGAAGCGGCACCTACCCTTTAGGTAGGGTAGTCATCGATCTTCGGTAACTTATGAAAGAACATATATATAT
>ML336886.1:0-10089 GCA_005239505.1 Nicotiana paniculata | reverse complement strand
TTCACCTACACATGAAATAAACTCCATTAAGCACATAACAAGTGTATTTTTATCATTAATGCGCATAAAATGTAAGGTATATCACATGTTAAACTATGCAATTTAGTCTCGCATCAAGCACGTAAGATATCTTAGTTGCACTTCCACATATGTTGTTTTGTTTTTACTTGTAATATTACGCTAAGAATTATGATTCTAAGGTATGAAACTAGAAAATATAATTTTTGTTGTTGTTTTCAAATATGTCAAAGACCTAGGGCTATGACCTTCACCTAGATGTTTGCCTAACGGGTTGTAAGCCTTAAAGTTTGTTTCGTTGGTCGGGGTGTATTATAGCAATCAACTCTCAAATACCCACTCAATACCTCTAGGTAAGAGAGTGGTTTTGCCAAATTTGGCTTTCTCAAGTCCAAATGGGTATTCAACAAAACAGTTAATAAATTGCTCAAGTCGGATTTTACTATCTTTAGGTTCAAGCCTTTAATTGGGACTATCAATCTCTTGATTTTATCCCAAATTCTTGTTAGCCAAGTTTTCCTAGACTAAGTCTCTCTTTCTCAATAATAGACCAAGTCAAATAGGCATGAACAAATTTTTTGCAACCATTAATTCTACAATTATAAGCAAGAACAAGACTAACTAATAAACACCCAACCATATACAAGCCATAAATCAAACACCCATTAGGTTCACACACTAGAGTTGGGTCACAACCCTAGCTTAAAATATAGCTACTCATATTGGGTGTTGAAGAAGATAAAGAAGAAAAGATGATAAAACTTATATTGTAAGATTAAAAGATGAAAAATCCAATGTTAAATCACCAATATAAGCTAAAGTTTCCTAAAAGGGTAAAGAAAAATGGCTACAGAGTTTTCAATATTCAAAACTTGACCTAATTTCGTGAAAGAAGTCTTTTTATAAACAACTGAAATTTTCGGACAAAATTGCCATTTCAAAAGTTCTACGGCCGCACAATTCTTAGTGCGGTCCACAATTTTCTTCAGCTCTTGACAGGAGTAGATTCTGCGGCCACACAATTCTTATTGCGTCCGCATTTCTTGAGCTCTGCAGTCTGCATAATTCTGGGTGTGACTGCATTGGGCTCTTTTGCGGACCTCATGTTTCCTGTGTGCGGTCGCATAGTTGATTTCTGTTGCCGCACAATTATAGTGTGGTCCGCATTTCTTGTTGAGCTTGAAATTTATCTCTATGAACTTTGAATTCTACGTCTGACAATTATTGTGCGGCCCGCACTTTACGTTAAAGCTCTGTAGACTTTCCTTCACATTTTGCGGCCGCGGATAGAATTCTACGGTCTGCATTTCAACTTGTGTGCCTGGTTTTTGTCCTTGTTCAGAATCACTCCTTCTTGAGTTGGATTTCATCATAGTGGCTCATTTTCCAATACTCCTCCAAGTACGCATATTTCATCAGTTTTCGGGAATACAATTGAACTTTTTCTGACTAAAATGAAATCTAAGAGGCGCTAATAAGTAGTGAAAATCCCCACTTATCACGGTTATGCCAGGAGGTATGATGAATCTCTACTCCCCCAATATTTTCCGTGGGGTTATGATAAACCTCTGCAAACATGGTCACCATGCTCTGTTTACTAGCATGGATGATGATAACGATCGTGGGTGGACGGAACAGTTCGTTGCAGTTGCCATCAATAATATTATTCCGACAACGACCTCATCCTTTCCCGTAGCTTAGAATCGTACTCGTAAGATCTTTATTTAATATATATTATTTCACTAAATATTCTTCTATGGTCGTATCGACACTTCACCCTTCACATGTTTCAGCAACTCAATGGATCCCACTGGTGTTTGAAGGCTTGGACTGGTGGGTTCAGAATATCTTGGATGTCACGGCGCCCAAAACTAGTTTGTGGAAAGAAATGGCCCTTAAATACGGGTGGAAGGACAAAAATCATGGTAATTTTAACTTACTTTGCTTCCATTTTTTCTATATGGAGAACTTGGACAAACTCTTCTGACTTGTTCACGAAATTAGGTCTACTTACGGGCTCTGTTGTTGTCCCCGAGGAGGACGTCTTGGCTGATCATGTTGATGCAACGAGGCTGCTTCAGAAGGCACTTACTCGAAAATGTATCTCCGGACATGTTATAGGCGTAAACACTTCTTTATGGAGTCCCCGGCCGAAAGATAAGCAACCAAAGAGAAGACATTCCTTTGTGACCGGGGAAAAGAATAAGAGAGCAAAAACTGATGCCCCGAGTCTTTTTCGGTGGTGATAGTGACTGGTCCTCCTTCCGGGTCGGTAATAGACACCGTGATGATTGATGATGATGAAGAAGCTAGTGATGAGGTAGATTCTCTACATAGAAGGCGATAATCCTCATCATCTGAACAAGATGCTCGACATGTTGAGACAGTTACACCAACTGAGGATGATGTCTCGGCACTTTGGGGAGAATCTAATTTGGTAGATAATGCCAACTCCCATTTTCGGTCCCCAATTGTTGTGCCCGCTATTGCGGGGCTGAGTACCGGATCTCTGTCGTCCTTGGTTGGTAAGCATCCATCCACCAGCACTGCATTTGATGCAACTGTTTCTCACCCTTTGACTCCATCAACTTTATCTCCACCTTTACCAAAACTAGCAACTGTTACATTATTTCCGATGGCTGCACCTGACCATGGAGAGGTGTTCCTCTTCCTCAGTCCCCAGTTCATGGGAATTTGGGGCAAAATTATGCTGTCCCTTCTGAAGATCCACAAATTAGGAGGAATGTTACCATTTCGGTCTCTATCGGGTGCAACCTGCTCTCTCGGTCGGTGGAGCTTGCTAACTATCTGAAGCCTTTGGCTTCAGAGAAAGATTGGGAAAAGATGCAAGCACTCTCAGAGTGTTTGTTGAACAATGCCATGCAAAATGCCGCAGCAATGCATTCCTTTATTCCTTTGTTATTCTTCTACTTTTGTATGAATTTATTCTAAGTTTTACTTCTTCATGTTTTGTAGGCTAACTTTCTTTCTTCTTAGGGCCTTCAGAGATTGATTTGTGAGAAGGAGGAACTCACTTCTGAATGGAATCAGCTTTTGGTGGAACGGGAGCAAACTGTTCACTGCCTCTCGACCAAAGCTACTGAGGTCATTATTTTGGAGGCTCGTTTGCAACAAAGCGAGCAAGAAGTGGTATCCCTTAGCCAAGAAATTAGCCCACTGAGGGTTAGATTTGATGAAGCCACGGCCAAATGGGTTGAAGTCCAGGACACCTTTCATGTTGCAACCGAGCGCGAGGCTGCTACTGCCAAAAAAGTGACTGACCTAGAAGCAGCTTTGAACTCCAAAATTAAGAGCTTGTTGTTGTGAGGATGAAACATGCCCAGTTGAAAGAGAAGTACAAGGAAACTATCGATCACAACAGGCTCTTTAGTTCTACCGTCAATGACCTTGATATTAGCCTTAGATCTGTTAGGTCCGCTTGGGAAAGCCTTTCTGTCGAGGTTACGCAACTCAAAGAAGAACTTAAACACCGAGAGGCTTCCCTCGTTGTTGAAAAAAACTATGCCATGTACAACATGAGGATAAAAACCTAGGAAGAGGCCAAAATAGGTATCATTTACTTTGATGCCTAAATTGGTAAGGCCCGAAAGCTTGAGTTGGTTGCTAAAAATGGACTCCCGGTGCAGTATGATGCTCCTGGTTCATCTGGTTTCGGTTTTGAGTTTTTGAGAACTGAATAGGGATCAGAGGGCGACAATGCTGAAGAACAGACTAGGGAAAGCTTCGAACCATCGGGGGACCTAACTACTTCTCCTGGGGATTTGGACACTTCTCTTCCTCCTGGTTCCGGAGACACTGTAGTATAGCTTTTCCTTTCTTTTTCCCATTTTGTACTTTTACCGTTTTGGCACGTTCTTGTAAATAAAGATATATTTTTTCTCAAGTATTGTTTGAGTCTTGCTTTCGTTTGAATATCCATGCAAGTCTTTAACCTTTGTATTTGCTTAAGAATTCTGCGCACATTTTTCTATTCACGTTTTACTATGTGTAGTCTCAAATGCATTTTTCTCGAAGCACTTTGGTTTCGAGCATTATCCCTTTTACATGAGAGTTTCTATAAGTATTTTTGCAAGTTTACTTTTTGTTTCCTTTCGTGTACGTCTTCGGGTGCATTTTTCATCGAAGCACTTTGGTTCCGATCATTATCCCTTTTACGTGAGGGTTTCTATAAGTATTTGCGCAAGTTTATTTTTTGCGTCCTTTTCGTGTACGTCTTCGGGTTCATTTTTCCTTAAAGGAATTTTGATTCCAAATCTTCCTAAACCAACTCTTTAATATGAGGGTTTTCATAAGAGAGGGCCCTTTTATGTTTACGGTGCTCTTGATGAGGACGTCTCCTGTTCATTACGACACTAACATTTGAAGTACTTGTTTAACTTTCAAATGAAAAAGCTAGCCTATCGTTCCAACAAGAAAGAAGATAAAAACAAAAGGATTTCATTTCATATAATTCCTTCTATTTCCAAAAGTACACAAGCATTTAGTATGCTAAAAAGAAATTGACATTACTTGTGGCTATCTTGTACAACTTATTTCTACGGGGCTGGTTGCCCAGTCCCCGGTCCCGATGATGCATTTTTAGTTTTCGAATTTTGGTTTCTCGATTGATGTGGCAGTCAATGTTGTTGTATCCTCGTATCATTCTCCCCAGTGTTCGATTGTGAAGAATGCAAATTGGAATAATGGAAGTCTTGTGCCTTGAAAGATTTCAACAATGAATTGCTAGATAATCCTTAACTCGGCAACATACCTTACTTTCCCTTAAGAATCCATACTATCGAGCAAAAGACTATCTAACAATTCTCTGGTGGTTTGTGCTCGTGAACGGTTGGGTAACCTTTGTCCGGTAGCAAACTTAACTTCCCAATGGGAATTTTCTATCGAACCAAAGATTATCTAACCGTCCCTGAGTGGAAGCTTATTTGTTTGCCTTGCTATCAAAGGTCTTATTGTTGCGGTTTTCGTAGTGTGGTTTTTATCGCTTCCTCATTAAAAAAACTTGAGAAAAAACAAATTGGGACAAAATCTGAGTGAAGGAAAAAAGATGTAGCAAATTTTTTCCACTTGAATAATGTTCATCAACAATAATATCTTTTGAAGTGTTCCACGTTACAGTTACTAGGCAACTTGTCTTCATTCTGGTTCTCCAACTCCTGTGAACCTTTCCCGGTGATAGCTGAAATCCGGTAGGGACCTTCCCAAGTTGCAACTAGCTTCCCCACGTTGATCTCCCGGGTATTTTGGATTACTTTCCTCAGAACCAAGTAACCTACTTTGAAATAACAAAAGTTGGCTCTTCGATTATAATATCGCTCCATTCTCTACTTTTGAGCTGCCATTCTTACATGCGCCAAGTCCCTGCGTTCCTCGAGCAATTTCAAGTTGATTAACATTGCTTCGTTGTTCGATTCTTCAACTGCTTGAAAATATCTCAAAGTAGGTTCACCCACTTCCACCGGTATTAGGTCTTCAACACAGTACACAAGGGAAAAAAGAGTTTCTCCTGTACTCAATTTGGTCATTGTTAGGTAGGCCTATAGAACTCCTAGCAATTCTTAGGGCCATTTGCCTTTTGTTGCTTCCAACCTTTCTTGAGGTTTTGAATAATCACTTTGTTTGTTGACTCTGTTTGACCATTTGCATTCAAATGATAAGTAGAAAATGTGATCCTCTTTATCTTCAAATATTCGAGGAACTTTGTAACTTTTGCACCGATAAACTGTGGCCCACTATTGCATGCTATCTCTTTTGGTATTCCGAACCTGCAAATTATATTTTCCTATAGGAAATCGACCACTTCGCATTCTCAGATCTTCTGATAACGACATGTTTCCACTCATTTAGAAATATAGTCAGTCAGATTTAAACGAAACCTTACCTTTCCAAGAGCCGGTGGCAGCGGTCCGACGATGTCCATCACTCATTTGAGATTTATATTTTGCGTTTTGTTCCATGAGAGGCCAGTAATATACTACTAGTACCAACTTCATCAACAAAGAATCTGCGCTGGAGTGATTGCCGCATATCCCTTCGTGGATTTCTCTCATGACATAATTAGCTTATGACTATCCTAAGCACAGGGCTAGCGAGCCTTGGAAAGATTTTCTATACAATTGGCCTCTCTTAAAGCTATACGTGCAACTTTGGCGCGTAACACCTGTGTTTCTTTGGGGTCATCGGGCAATTTCCCGTGCTCGAGATAGTCAATTATTTCATTTCTCCATTCCCAT
Source organism: Nicotiana paniculata (assembly GCA_005239505.1). NCBI lineage: Eukaryota > Viridiplantae > Streptophyta > Magnoliopsida > Solanales > Solanaceae > Nicotiana > Nicotiana paniculata. The sequence continues at coordinate 3,820 of ML336886.1, read as the reverse complement.
ATCATAGCAGTCGAATTTACCTCATAGTAACCGTTTGTATTCGGGACTGAGTTCATCAGTTGAACTATCGTCCCGGACTCTGATCTTTTTATTTTTGTCGATGATCCTAAGTTTTCTAACGCATCCGCTTCTACGTTATCCTCCCTCATAATATGAGCAATTGACCACTCCCGGAATCGTGCCAAAAGAGCATACCTTTACCACGTATTGTTGCATACGTTCTTCTTTGGTATCAAAGGTCTCGTAGACCTGATTTACCACCAGCAGCGAGTCACATTTGATCTTGATAACCTTGGAATCAAGACCCTGGGCCAATTCAATCCCTGTAATCAAAGCTTCATACTCTGCTTCATTGTTAGTTAAAGGGATTGTTCTGATGGCTTGCCTTAAGGTTTCCCCCAAAGGCGTGTTTAAGACTATTCCGAGTCAGGACCCTTTTACGTTGGAAGCTTCATCCATAAATAAGGTTCAAACCCCTGATGTCGATTCTGACACCATTTCTGCCTCCTTGGTTGCCAGAGGCAGTAGTCCCGGACTGAAATCGGCCAGGAAGTCAGCCAAAACTTGCGAATTAATTGAAGTCCTTGGTTTATATTCTATGTTGAACTCACTCATTTCGACAGACCATTTGGTCAATTTGCCCGAGATCTCGGGTTTATGGACGATGTTTCACAAAGGTAAAGTTGTCACCATAACTATCGGGTGGCATTTGAAGTAGGGCCTCAGCTTCCGAGCGGCGACTACGAGAGCTAAGGCCAGTTTCTCCAAATATGGGTAGCGAGTTTTTTCTCCCTTTAAAATTTTTCTAACGTAATAAATGGAAAATTGCATACCTTCATCCTCCCGGACTAAAACCGCACTTACTCCAACTTCTGAAACCGCGAGGTAGACTAGCAATGTTTCACCTTTTTTTGTTTTGGGGAGAAATTGAGGGCTTGATAAGTAATTATTCAGGTCCCTCAGAGCCTATTGTCACTCATCTGTCCATTCAAAATTATTTTTCTTTTTGAACAGTATGAAGAAGTGATGACATTTTTTCGACAACCGGAAAATGAACCTGCTCAAAGTTGCTAATCTTCCTATGAGACTTTGGACTTCCTTTACTCTCGAAAATTGATTCAGGATATCCTTTATGGCCTTGATTTTGTTGGGGTTTACCTCAATTCCCCTTTGTGAGACACCACAAATCCTAGAAACTTTCCAGAATTGACCCCGAACTCGCACTTCTCGGGATTAAGTTTCTTGTTATGCTTCCTCAAGATGTCAAATGTTTCTTGCAAATGCTTAAGTTGGTCTCCTGCATTCAAATTCTTAATGATCATATCTTCTATATAAACTTCCATAGTGTTTCCTATTTCCTTTTCAAACATCTTACTTACGAGTCGTTGATAAGTGGCTCCGGCATTTTTCAACCCGAAAGGCATTACGTTGTAACAATAAATACCGAAATTCGTTATAGACAAAGTCTTCTCCTGATATTTCGAGTTCATCTTGATTTGGTTGTACCCGGAATAAGCATCAAGAAAACTCATTAACTCGTGCCCGGCCGTGGCATCAATCATTTGATCAATATTTGGAAATGGGAACGAGTCTTTCAAGCACGCCTTATTAAGGTCATTAGAGTCTACTCACATGTGAAATGTATTGTTATTCTTAGGAACTACTACTACATTGGCTAGACAGTCCGGATATCTCACCTCACGGACCGAACCGATATTAAACAAGCGAGTTACCTCTTCTTTGACGAATTTATTCCTGGCCTCGGCAATAGGGCATTTCTTCTGTCTTAGTGGAGGTACGTTGGGATTCAAACTCAGCTTGTGCACGTCTGTTTCCATCGAGATTCTTGTCATATCCTCGTGCTACCATGCAAAATAATCAGCATTAAATTTAAGGAATTCAATAAAACCATACCTGAGCTCCGGGTGTAGTCCTGTCCCCAAATGGAATTTTCTTTCTAGGAATTCTCCGAACAATGCTACTAGATCCAGTTTCTCCACTGTGGACTTCATTGCGTCCGTCTCTTCTATAACTTGGAAATATCTTGGCACCTGATAATGTTCTGACGACTCCTCTCCCGGGCTAACCTTTTCTAGCTCAGGAGTAGGTGTCGGTTCTTGTAATTGCTATGTCGTGTGCTCCTTCCCTTTGCTATTGGAAATCGAAATTGCATTCATCTCCCTTGTCGCCGGTTGATCACCTCTTATCTGCTTGATTCCTTCGGGCATTAGAAACTTCAGCAACTGGTGTTATGTTGAGGGTACAACTTTCATCTCGTGTAACTATGGCCTTCCGAGGATGATATTGTATCCCATGTCAGAGACGGATCCGGGATTTTGGAAGGATGGGTGCACTATTAAGAAGAAGTGGATCCAAAATTTAAATTAACCTTTAGTTCTTACTATTGTGCACCCATTAAACTATTGGAATTACAAGTTCAAAATTAATTTTTTCTTTAAAAATAGTAATTTTCTTACATCTATGTTGAAAATTCTAGAATCAGTTAAACCCATTGAATATATGCTACATCATACACTGTTGCTAGTTTTAAAATACACATTTTATTTAATCATATAAGATTTTACAATGATAAAAAAAGAATAGGAATTTTAATGTTTGAAAATTTTGAAAGAATAAACCAAACAATAAAATTAATAAAAAGAAAAGGTACTTAATTACTATCCAAAAAGAGACACAAGACAAGTCCAACCCCCGTGGGCGTCTAGTTCTAGAGGAAAAAAATAAGATTGACATAAGATTTGAAGTCACAACCTCACCTAGAGAGGTACGCCTAATAATCATTACATCATATAATACTTTGAGCATGGGTGCACATACGCATATTTAAATATTTTTGAAAAAATATAACATTACCATACATGATTTAGGGAGGGGAGAATGGGTTCACGTGACCCATGGAACCCCCTATATACCCCATGTCCCATGTCACCATCTAATACTTCGAAGAGAGTTGTTTTCATTACTCCTAGCATTCATGAGCAGCAAAATCTCTCACCGGGTCGTCACGCTCGCAAGGTTGAATCCAGCGAGGAGCTTTGTTGCAGGAATAATGCTTTCAATGAGTTTAGCTTACTCCAATACTCTCCATTGTATGATATTAGTTGAACTTCCTGGACCTACTAGAACACGTTTAATTTTAAAATCTAACACATTTAAAGAAATTACCAGTGTGTCGTTGTGTGGTAACAACAATCCATCTGTGTCCTCCTCTCAAAGTGATATCGTCTTCCCAGAGTCTTTTACTATGGGTTATACTTTCATCTTTTCCGCTGCCGAAAAGGTGACTGATGCGAGACTAAATTGCATAGTTTAACATGTGATATACCTTACATTTTATGCGCATTAATGATAAAAATACACGTGTTATGTGCTTAATGGAGTTTATTTTATGTGTAGGTGAATTGGAGATGGAAACGGAGCTAAAGGGATGCAAATACGTCGAAAATACGCAAAAGGAGACGCCCGGGCGATAGCCGGGCGTTTGCCCCCTAAAGCCAGGCCCACCCTGGCGTTAGGAGGGAGTTTACCCCATAAAGCCTNCGTTAGGGGGGCGTTAGAGCCCAAACGCCAGGGGTCTCCAGTGTCGCCCAAGTCCGAGTTTGACGAATTTAAGTCTTTCCCAAGTGAAATAGAAGTCTCCTACACGGTTAGGGTTCACCCTAAATCTATAAATAGACTCCTAAAACACAATTAAAAGAGGATTTTCGTGGATTAACAGTAGACAAGAAGAAAATATATTGAAGTGCAAGAACACGATTTCTACAATCTAGTATTTCTTACTTTATATTTCAATTATGCA
>MDKI01184256.1:0-17383 GCA_005239505.1 Nicotiana paniculata | reverse complement strand
TCTATTATCTATTATCTATTATTATATAATAAAAGGAGAGGTAAAATCACCATATTAAGTCAATTGGCATAACCATAACATGACAAGTGTATATTTTTAGGAAAAAGCTCGAAGAAAGTTTGAATTTTAAAATTAGGTTATAATAAATAAAAAAAAATAAAAAAATAAAAAAATATCAATTCAAATTGGGGAGTTGTTTCAACAATAAATTTGGAGATTCAAAAATAAATTAAAATTAAAAGGAGAGGATAAAGGACTCTCCTTAAGCCAAGTGGTATAATAAGAAAATATCACATGGCATAAGTAGTTAATAATTAGTTATTTATTTATTTATTTATTTTGAATTAAATATCTATAAAATAATTAAATAAAATATTTTATAATATAAAAACGAAAATTAAAAAAAATTGTCCATTCAAATTGGAGAGTAGTTTCAAGTTGGAGTCTTTAAATATTTTAAATAAAAAAACTAAAATTACAACAAAAGAAAAACGCCAATTCAAAATTTCTTTTTAAGAATAAGGAATCAACAATTAAGATACTGGAGGTTTGGATCTTTCACTTCTAAGAGGAAGATTACATTCAACTATATCTCCCAAAAGAGTTGCTAGAGGATTACAAATACAAAACAAAAATGAAATATTGAATGTAATTTATCATATACGTAAATCAACATAATAGTGGTATATTTATAATGTAATTTAAGAGACCATATTTTCTTAAATAATTGTGGTAGTCAATCAAAATAATTTAAACTTATATATTAAGTAACTATGAAAGAGTCTCATAGGTTGAATTAGCAAATAAGCTGATAGTTAGGATTTTACAAAACCAATATGATTTAATGTGCTCAGATAACTAAATCACATTTTGACATGATATTAACAATCAGCTTAAAATAAAGTATTGGATTACTTTGAATTTGAGATGAGAAATCTTTTTATATTAGAATGACAAAAGTTTAAATTAAAAAATTTCAAGCAACTCATTATAATTTTAGAAATATAACAAATTTATAATATAGATAATTTTAATAATGATTGGAATTATTATTAAATATTATGTTAAAAATAATATAGAGAGAAAATTTAATTTTTAATCTTGAAGATCGAGAAAGCCACTGGGCAATTTTAAGACAATATCTATTAGCTTATTCGTTTTGGGCCATGTTAATTTTCATATTATTTGTAGCATACCCAATATAATTAGAATATTTGAGTATCATTCAAAAGTTATTCGATAATTATATGATTCATTTAATTTAATTACAGTGAACTTTTATTATTGGATAGGTGAGAAGATAATTATGATTTAGTTAAAACCATAATCTAACATGCTCAAACAAATTAGATTATACTTTTAACATTCTTTAGTAAAGTCCGCGCATCGCACCAGTCGTAATTCTAGTTTAGTTACTAGGTGGGGATGACCCGTGCCAGCACATGCCCAATATTGTGAAAGTTGCAATTATTATTATTTTTTATTTGACGTTTTTCTGATATGAAATAAAATTACAGATGATAAAAATATCCAATCAAATAGACAACATTGTATGGTAATTGCAACACATTATTTACATCTATTTTGGAACAAAAATATCCTTTTATGGATGTAAGATTGACAAATGATACATCATCTGCATTCATAGCAACATCATACTGTTAGATGCTAAATTATCACATTGTTTACATTTCGGCAAACAGTGTTGTGTTTAGCCTTGTTTAACCTCCTTCTTTGTAATTTTTACAAAAAATAAGTGCAAAGTTATGAAGTAATAATCAATTATCACTGCTCATATCTCAAAGAAAGAAGTGGAAAAACACAATAGACATCTGCCAAATTAAAAGGACAACATAGAGCAGAATTTTGCTTCCAAACATCTTTTGCGTTTGAACATAAGGATACATAGGAAAAATCAAGCAATTTTTTATTTGATTTCGTGGAGAAACTATAATATGTATTTTTTTTTTTTTTAATATCTCCACTGTCCATTGCATTTACCATGATGCATCATATATGTAGAATGAGCTAACTATTCTTTTTAAGAAACTCTGGGGTGCTTCAATATCTTCTGAAAGGAAAGTCTCCTAGAAAGTCCTTCACGAGAACTGGACAAACATAAATCATTATGTGTCCTTTTCCACCAAATTGGCGCATGCATATATACCTTCTACTAAGCTTACCTCGCTAATGAGATTCTTAGCTTCAACAAAGACATCATGTGATATCTATAAACAAACATTAAGTGAATGCTTCCCCTAGTGATTGTGTCGGAATTCATGAAAATTTAGCAAATAATAAGACACAGTTATATATAAAAAGAAAATAATTTTATGTAACTCATGAGTTGTTCTCGCATGGCAGAAGCAAATCATCATATCATATATATATACATACATACTATATTATAAGCTTGAAGTTCCAAGTTAAACATTGAAAGACCAAAATATCCACTCAAAATTGAATGCCCTTTTTAACCTTAAAAGTCAATTAAATTCCTACAAGGATTTGTGTGCCTCCGAGTTTTTTCAATATAAAAAATAGTACAAGATGGTAAATGATCCCTTTAAACACAATAAAGTAGATTCACCTCATTATCAGCAACACAAAGTATGTTGATGCTTAGAATTAGGGTGTGCATTCGATTTATCGATTCGATTTTGACCCTTATCAATTATTGATTTATACATATGCTTATCGTTATCGTTTCAATAAAGTTTCGATTTTTTCAATTTGGATTTATCGATATTTGGGGCTTATCGATTCGATTATCAATACACTAATAAAAATAAAATAAATGAAGAATTAATAGCAAAATAGTAACCAGTAGACAGAGAAGCTCGGAGAATCCTATATAAGGCTGCTATTACACTAAAGAATTTTTGCTCTCTTTTAAGTTTTTTTCCTAAGCTTGACTGGCAATAGTACATGCATTTACATATTCGGGTTCATCAATACAGGCACACACTGGCAACAATCATTTACATATTCCGATATCATTTCAAACCGTATAATGACAATGCATCAAAAAGAATAGAAACCAATTCCTGGCAAAAAATGAAATAAACAAAATATCCTTCTATACATGGCCAGTTTTCATATCAGATTTTCCATTCAGTCGTCCGGCTTTCTTTTTCCCCATTTATCTTTTCTTTATAGTAAATATCAAAACAAAGATATCAAAATGTAAACACTAATTTTAACGAAAGTTTGTTGAATGATCTGGGATAGACTATGGTGCGCACTTGGGAAAACTTTCTGAATGAATAACCCTGGCAAAATATGTAAGTCCACAATTATAGTAGTAGTTCTAGTAAGAAATTGCTTCATGCTTCATTCTTTACATATTACTATAATATTCAGTCCACGTTGAATTGAGTATTCAAAAAGTGTCAGCACACTAACAAACAGAACAAGTTACAAATGCTTTTACAACAATCAGAAGTCACCAATCTGCTACCAACTGATAACAAACAGTCTCAAATAAAATGGATATGTTGTCAAACCCTTTAGTGACAGGCTAAAGCCACAGAATCAAACAATGTCAAATAATTTTAATACACCTGCAATCAGAATGTTAAGCGCAGAACTGCTGGAGAATTACACAAACTCCTCATGACAATGTCCAACAAGTAAAATTACACATTACACAAAAAGTTTGACATCTGCTGGAGACCATGCTGCCAGTATTAAATTTAATCCAGCAAATGCAATATCATGCTACAAAAATAGATCACGATGAGATGAGAGGATGACCAGCACAAAAATACTACACAATCTACTCTGCTCTAGATTGATCCCATAGTTTCTACCAAGCTTTAAACCTGAAAGAAATTAAAAAAAATATTAATAACATTGTAATAAATCACATTCTTTTACAAGTATATTATTTAAAATGGAGAACTTACATAGCAGCTAACAAACTCTATCAAACATCGTCGGTGGAAGCTTCTTTGTCAAGATTAGTAAAATCTAATAAGAATATACATTAACAAGTCAAGCAATTAATATGTTATTTAACTATCTTAATCAATACAGTAAAGTTAATTAAAATATACATACCTTCCTCGAGTGTCTCGAAAAAATCTAAATCTTCCTCAACCTTTACAAGAAGCAATTTACTTCTGTAACGACCCGGTCTGTCGTTACGTAGAACTTGCATTTTTATTGCAATTCTTGACCTTTAATAGGTTGGTTATTCTATTATTAATGTGTTAGAGTCGATAGGCTTGAAATCGGAATGGTTAAATGAGAATTCAGTAACTTAGTCTTTAAAAAAGTCAACTAAGAGTTGACTTATTGGGGAAAAACCTCAGAATGTGGATTTTATGGCTCGGATAGCTTCGTTAGGTGATTTAGAACTTAGGAGTGTGTTCTACATATTTTTTTGATGTACGGTGTAGAATTAGGCTTGAATTGGCGAAAGTTAATTTTTGGTGATTTCCGGTTGGCAGTGGAAAATTGGCTATCGGGGTCAAAATGGAATTCCGGATGTTGGAACAGGTTCGTAATGTCATTTTGGATGTTTCTGCAAAATTTCAAGTCAATCAGAGTTGTTTTGGATAGTTTCGGCAACATTGGTAAATTTTAAAAATTTCAAAGTTCTTAGGCTTGAATCCGATGTAAATTTGTTGTTTTGATGTTAGTTTTGGTGTTTTGAGAGTGCAACTAAGTTTGAATGATGTTATGGGATGTGTTGGTAACGTTGGTTGGGGTCCCGAGGGGTTTGGGATGGATTTCGGTTGGTTAACGGGCATTTTTGGACTTAGAGAATTGTTGGTTTTCTGGTTTTTGTGCAGCAGGGATCTGTGAATCGCGATCGCGTGGCAAGGGCTGCGATCGCGTAGAACACTTTGAGGGACAGGAAAATTTTGTACATCGCGATCGCGTGAATCGGATTGCGATCGCGTAGGTTTGGAAGAAGGTGAAGTGCGATCGCGTAGGTTTGGAAGAAGGTGAAGTGCGATCGCGTGATCTAGGTCGCGATCGCGTAGAGTTAACCAAGCGCATGGGGGTGAGGTCAATTGGTCTTCGCTATCGCGTGCATTGGGTTGCGATCGCGTGAGGTTGAAATGCTGTGAACCACGATCGCATGGCTTTTGCCGCGATCGCAGTGAAGAAATCACTGGGCATATTTAAATAAACCCTTCCGTGACTTAAACCTTATTTGACACCATTGTTGTACGAAAAAGAGCTTTGGGGACGAATTTTGAAGAGGAAAATCCTTGTTTTTCATAGAGGTAAGTATTTTGATTAGTAAAACTCGATCATGGATGATTATAGAACATAAAACCAGTGTGAAAATTAGTAGAAAAAGTGAAGTTAGGGCTTGAGATTATGAGACCTTCTAGGGATGATTTGAGGGGTCAAATGAACTGCGATTTTAGCGTTCTTTATATGTACGGACTATTGAGATGATGAAGAATAGTTTGGAATAAATATTTCTGAGTTTCGGGACGCAGGCCCGGGGTCGGGTTTTGAGCTAAATTTGATATTTTTCGATTGGAATTTATTCCTTAAGCATAAATTGATGATAAAAATCTGAACTTGGTAGATTTGGAGCACTCAAAGGCCGGAGTTAGAGGCAAAAGCACTGCAGAATAGTTTTTAGCCGTTTTTGAGGTAAGTAACGTTTTCAAAGTTGGTTCTGAGGGTTCGAAACCCCGAGCTAAATGATTTATAACTATTGTTGAGGTGACGCACATGCCAAGTGACGGAAGTGCGGGTGTGCACCGGGTATTTGTGGTCTGGATTATCCCATGGCACCACTTAGTGCTTATTCCATGATGATATATGTGCATCTATTAATGTGGTAATTGCACACATGTTAGAAATCATGTTAAGTATAAATGCATGGCTTCACGCCAGAAATGCTGAGACCCGAGTGGTCGTATATTGCTGCTTCATGTTGTAATTATTTGACGTCATGTACTCAGTGTGGTTATAGCATATCATTTCATATTTTAGTCTCAGTATTGTTAATTACATGCATATTTATCATTGATTCGGGCTGATGGAGGAATTTGTGATCCATGTGAGTGAGACTGAAGAGTAATGACTGAGTGAGGCCGAGAGCCTATTACTGAGACAGTTATGAGAATGGACTGCACACTGCAGTGATATTTAAATCATGCCTTCGTTGGCTTGATATGGCTCTTGGGCCACTAGGGCCCCTCCGGAGTCTTTACACCCCCAGTGAGCGCAGATATTGAGGGATGTATCTTCCCTGGGCATGGATCTTGTCCGAAGTGATGAGGGATGGATCTTCCTTGGGCATGGATCTTGTCCGAAGTTGAGGTTATGTGAGGGATGGATCTTCCCTAGGCATGGTTCTTGTCCGAAGCTTTGTTTATGAGAGGGATGGATCTTCCCTGGTTATGGATTGTCCGAGTGTTATATTCCGGAGATGGATCTTCTCCGTGGGGGGTAGATTGGCCTTTTTCCTCAGTACATAGTGACTACGGACACCGGTGTTTATGCATATTCCGGGATGGAACTTTCTTGGGCCCGAGATCCATATATATAGTACTAAGTGAACTTTTGTGGGAGAGCTGTGAGCGCTATATGCTTATCCATAATGGTTTCATTCATATATTTTATGATGGCATGTAGAGTACGCTGGCATACTTGGCATATTTTCTCATCATGATAAACTGTTAGCATTTTTAAATTCTGTATATTATTTATTGTAACATAATTGAGGTTTTGTCCGTCACTACTTCTCAGCCCATAGTTTGGGTTTGTTACTTCTGAGTTGGTGTACTCACGTTATCCCCTGCACCTTGTGTGCATATCCAGGTACATCGGGACCTGGTAGAGAATTTTGAGCAGCGGTCAGAGTTTCTAGTGGAGTTGTCGAGGTAGCAGCTGGCGATCGTGACCTCGCCTTCTCTTTCTTTTTTCCACCTATTGCTTTTATTTTGAAACAATGTTGTCCATTTCCCCCTTTATTTACTTTATGTTATAATAGCTCATGACCAAGTGACACCGGATCCGGGGTTGGAGGTTTTGAATTTAGTTTTCAAATATTGTTTTAAATTTTAGATTTCTTGATATTATTAATAAATTCGTTTAAAAATCACATTTTTACTGGAAATTGAATTTAGCTTAGTTAAATAGGGAGGCTTGCCTGGTTCCACGACAGGCGTCATCACGACTCCAGAATTGGATCGTGACAAGATGGTATCAGAGCGCTAGGTTAAATAGGTCTCGCCAGTCATGAAAAGGTTCAGTAGAGTCTTATGGATCGGTACGGAGACGTCTGTACTTATCTTCGAGAGGCTGCAGAACCTTTAGGAAAAATATCACATTCTTGAACTCTTGTCGTGCGAATCCATTGATTCAACCTGAAGCGTAATTCTTTGAACTCCTTTCATGTATTCAAACGCGCATGTGAGTGCTCGGTATTAGTTTTGCATCGGTGGCCTGTGATTTCCATGAATGGGATGTGATTTTAGCATGTTTGGAGCCAGTCTGGAGGACTTAAGGCCGGATTTTTGTCTGTGGCTTGGGTGCCGAGATTTCGTTTGTGTGAGCACATGTAATTGGGGAATTATATGTCTGTTGGTGTCCTTATTGATGAGACCTTGTGACTAGATGACTACGTGGTGAGTGTGATTTGAGGGTGAGATGTGTTTATATTGCTTGATTGTGACAAAAATGGGTTCGTTGGAGTTGATTTGGGATGGAATTCTGGAAGTTGGAACATGTTCGTAATGTCATTTTGGATGTGTCTGCAAAATGTCAAGTCAATCAAAGTTGTTTTGGATAGTTTTTGGCAACATTGGTGAATTTTAGAAATTTCAAAGTTCTTAGGCTTGAATCCGATGTAAATTTGGTGTTTTGATGTTAGTTTTGGTGTTTTGAGAGTGTAACTAAGTTTGAATGATGTTATGGGATGTGTTGATAACTTTGGTTGGGGTCCCGAGGGGCTCGGATGGATTTCGGTTGGTTAACGGGCATTTTTGGACTTAGAGAATTGCTGGTTTTCTGGTTTTTGTGCAGCAGGGATCTGTGAATCATGATCGCGTGGCAAAGGCTGCAATCGCGTAGAACACTTTGAGGGCCATGCAAATTTTGTACATCGCGATCGCGTGAATCGGGTTGCGATCGCGTAGGTTTGGAAGAAGGTGAAGTGCGATCGCGTGAGCTAGGTCGCGATCGCGTAGAGTTAACCAGGCGCGTGGGGGTGAGGTCAATTGGTCTTCGTGATCGCGGGAATTGGGTTGCGATCGCGTAAGGTTGAACTGTTGTGAACCGCGATCGCGTGGCTTTTTCCGCGATCGCAGTGAAGAAATCACTGGGCATATTTAAATAAACCCTTATGTGACTTAAACCTTATTTTACACCATTGTTTTACGGAAAAGATCTTTGGAGACGAATTTTGAAGAGGAAAATCCTTGTTCTTCATAGAGGTAAGTATTTTGATTAGTAAAACTCGATCATGGATGATTATAGAACATAAAACCAGTGTAAATTCCTGGAAAATTAGTAGAAAAAGTGAAGTTAGGGCTTGAGATTATGAGACCTTCTAGGGATGATTTAAGGGGTCAAATGAACTTCGATTTTAGTGTTGTTTATACGTACGGACTCGTGAGATGATGAAGAAAAGTTTGGTATAAATATTTCTGAGTTTCGGGATGCGGGTCCGGGGGTCGCGTTTTGGCTAATTTCGGGTTTTGAGCTAAATTTGATATTTTCAATTGGAATTTATTCCTTAAGCATAAATTAATGATAAAAATCTGAACTTTATAGATTTGGAGCACTCAGAGGCCGGATTTAGAGGCAAAGGCACTGCGGAATAGTTTTTAGCCGGTTTTGAGGTAAGTAACGTTTCTAAAGTTGGTTCTGAGGGTTCGAAACCCCGAACTAAATGATTTATGACTATTGTTGAGGTGACGCACAGGCCAAGTGACAGGCGTGGGGGCGTGCACCGGGTATTTGTGGTCTGGCTTATCCCATGGCACCGTTTAGTGGTTATTCCATGATGATATATGTGCATCTATTAATGTGGTAATTGCGAACATGTTAGAAATCATGTTAAGTATAAATGCTAGGCTTCACGCCGGAAATGCAGAGACCCGAGTGGTCGTATATTGCTGCTTCATGTTGTAATTATTTGACGTCATGTACTCAATCTGGTTATAGCATATCATTTCATATCTCAGTCTCAGTATTGTTAATTACATGCATATTTATCATTGTTTCGGGCTGATGGAGGCATTTGTGATCCATGTGAGTGAGAATGAAGAGTAATGACTGAGTGAGGCCGAGAGCCTATTATTGAGACAGTTATGAGAATGGACTGCACACTGCAGTGATATTTAAATCATGCCTTCTTTGGCTTGATATGGCGCTTGGGCCACTGAGGCCCCTCCGGAGTCTTTACATACCCAGTGAGCGCAGATATTGAAGGATGGATCTTCCCTGGGCATGGATCTTGTCCGAAGTGATGAGGGATGGATCTTGTACGAAGTTGAGGTTATGTGAGGGATAGATCTTCCCTGGGCATGGATCTTGTCCGAAGTGTTATTTATTAGAGGGATGGATCTTCCCTGGTTATGGAAATTGTCCGAGTAGATGGATTGGATTTTTTCCTCAGTACATAGTGACTACGGTCACCGGTGTTTATGCATATTCCGGGATGGAACTTCCTTGGGCCCGAGAGCCATATATATAGTACTGAGTGGACTTCTGTGGGAGAGCTGTGAGCACTATGTTCTTATCCATACTGGTTTCATTCATATATTTTATGATGGCATGTAGAGTATACTGGCATACTTGGCATATTTTCTCATCCTGATAAACTATTAGCATGTCTAAATTCTGTATATTATTTATTGTAACATAATTGAGGTTTTGTCTGTCGCTACTTCTCAGCCCATAGTTTGGGTTCGTTACTTCTGAGTTGGTGTACTCACGTTACCCCCTGCACCTTGTGTGCAGATCCAGGTACATCGGGACCTGGTAGCGAATTTTGAGCAGCGGTCAGAGTTTCTAGTGGAGTTGTCGAGGTAGCAGCTGACGATCGTGACCTCGCCTTCTCTTTCTTTTTTCCACCTATTGATTTTATTTTGAGACAATGTTGTTCATTTCCCTTTTTCTTTACTTTATGTTATAGTAGCTCATGACCGAGTGACACCGGATCCGGGGTTGGAGGTTTATAATTTAGTTTTCAAATATTGTTTAAATTTCAGATTCCTTGATATTATTAGTAAATTCGTTCAAAAATTACATTTTTACTGGAAATTGAATTTAGCTTAGTTAAATAGGGAGGCTTGCTTGGTTCCACGACAAGCGCCATCACGACTCTGAAATTAGGTCTTGACAAGATGGTATCAGAGCGCTAGGTTAAATAGGTTTCACCAGTCATAAGCAGGTTTAGTAGAGTCTTGCGGATCGGTATGGAGACGTTTGTAGTTATCTTCGAGAGGCTACAGAACCTTTAGGAAAAATATCACATTCTTGAACTCTTGTCGTGCGAATCCATTGATTCAACCTGAAGCGTAATTCTTTGAACTCCTTTCATGTATTCAAACGCGCATGTGAGTGCTCGGTATTAGTTTTGCATCGGTGGCCTGTGATTTCCATGAATGGGATGTGATTTTAGCATGTTTGGAGCCAGTCTGGAGGACTTAAGGCCGGATTTTTGTCTGTGGCTTGGGTGCCGAGATTTCGTTTGTGTGAGCACATGTAATTGGGGAATTATATGTCTGTTGGTGTCCTTATTGATGAGACCTTGTGACTAGATGACTACGTGGTGAGTGTGATTTGAGGGTGAGATGTGTTTATATTGCTTGATTGTGACAAAAATGGGTTCGTTGGAGTTGATTTGGGATGTTTAATGGTTTGAGTTATGTATGAGCTTATGAAGGATTTAGTTGAATCCCACTGCGGTATTGTGGCAGTGATAGCGTATGGGCATTGTGAGTTACTGTTTGTTTTTATCTATGGCCTTGAGCCAAGTGGAGGAGTCTGCTAATGATTATTGGTTGCTTGATTAGGTGTTGTATTGGTTTTAGTTTGGGGATATTTGGGAGAGTATTCAGCGGCTTATGAGATTAAGACTGTATGGTCTTATGCTTGGGTCTCGTGTGGTAAATCTAGGTTGAGAATTGCAGTGTTATGATAAGGAGAATTTTCAATTCAAGGGTAATTCAGAAGGAACTTGGATAAATAGGACAACTTTATAGTGGGTCTGATCGGCATGGTAAGGGATATGATTAGTTCTTTGGGTGCTTATGAGGTAATGAGTTTTCTACATGTGTTCCTAGCAATGTTTTTGGGATGTTGTTGTTGAGTGCACGAGTTGCACGGGTTATGGCTTCGAATTGTATGATGTGTCATGTCAGAAGAGGTCATGGGACCTAGAGTGAATATTGTCAGAATTGTCTACAGCATAGTTGGAAGGATAAGCATCGGGAGTTGGCTTAGAAATTTGATATAATTCCTGTTTGGGAAGGGGGAGATTCATGTCTGACTGATCGGACGAATGGTTGTTAGTTTCTACGTGTTTGTGTCATCATCGGCAGTATATGAAAGTGTAAGAGCGAGGCATTTCTTCATAAGATGTTATTTACCGGTATTGGGTTGTTATAAGCAACTATTGTGATTAGGAGTTATCACTATCGGTTTTTGAGTCACGCGGTGTATTATGTGATTTCATCTGGGGTGCGTATATGGCATGTTACAGTATGCTCAGACTTATTCAGTTTATAGTTGTGGGATTTTGATCTTGTAAATTGATTCAGAAGTGAAAATGTAGTTCTAAGGTTTATGGGTCAGGATTTGATAATGAAATTTCTGTTATGTTGTGCTATCGGACGTAGATGGGGTAGGGTGACATGGGATCACCTCCGAATATGTATCTGGAAGGTTACACAATAAATTTTGGTGGTGTTGGAACAGCTCTAGGCACGTTCAAGGACGAACGTATGTTTAAGTGGGGGGAATGTAATGACCCGGTCTGTCTTTACGTATGACTTGCATTTTTATTTCTATTCTTGACTTGTCATAGGTTGATTATTCTATTATTAATGTGTTAAAGTCGATAGGCTTGAAATCGGAATGGTTAAATGAGAATTCAGTAACTTAGTCTTTAAAAGATAGCCTATAATGAGAAAAGTCAATTGAGAGTTGACTTATTGGGAAACAACCTCGGAATGCGGATTTTATGGCTCGGATAGATTTTTAGGTGATTTGAGACTTAGGAGTATGTTCCAAATATTTTTTGATGTCCGGTGTAGAATTAGGCTTGAATTGGCGAAAGTTAGTTTTTGGTGATTTTCGGTTGGCAGTGGAAAATAGGCTATCGGGGTCAGAATGGAATTCTAGAAGTTGGAACAGGTTCGTAATGTCATTTTGGATGTGTCTGCAAAATTTCAAGTCAATCGGAGTTGTTTTGGATAGTTTCGAAAACATTGGTGGATTTTAGAAATTTCAAAGTTCTTAGGCTTGAATCCGATGTAAATTTGGTGTTTTGATGTTAGTATTGGTGTTTTGAGAGTGCAACTAAGTTTGAATGATTTTATGGGATGTGTTGGTAACTTTGGTTGGGGTCCCTAGGGGCTCGGGATGGATTTCGGTTGGTTAACGGGCATTTTTGGACTTAGAAAATTGCTGGTTTTCTGGTTTTTGTGCAGCAGGGATCTGTGAATCACGATCGCGTGGCAAGGGCTGCGATCGCGTAGAACTCTTTGAGGGCCAGGCAAATTTGGTACATCGCGATCGCGTGAATCGGGTTGTGATCGCGTAGGTTTGGAAGGTGAAGTGCGATCGCGTGATCTAGGTCGCGATCGCGTAGAGTTAACCAGGCCCGTGGGGGTGAGGTCAATTGGTCTTCACGATCGCGTGCATTGGGTTGCGATCGCGTGAGGTTGAACTTCTATGAACCGCGATCGCGTGGCTTTTGCGCGATCGCAGTGAAAAAATCACTGGGCATATTTAAATAAACCCTTCCGTGACTTAAACCTTATTTTACACCATTTTTGTACGAAAAAGAGCTTTGGGGACGAATTTTGAAGAGGGAAATCCTTGTTCTTCATAGAGGTAAGTATTTTGATTAGTAAAACTCGATCATGGATGATTATAGAACATAAAACCAGTGTAAATTCATGGAAAATTAGTAGAAAAAGTGAAGTTAGAGCTTGAGATTATGAGACCTTCTAGGGATGATTTGAGGGGTCAAATAAACTCCTATGTAGCATTATTTATATGTACGGACTCGTGAGATGACGAAGAAAAGTTTGATATAAATATTTCTGAGTTTAGGGACGCGGGCCCGGGGGTCGGGTTTTGGCTAATTTCGAATTTTGAGCTAAATTTGATATGTTTCGATTGGAATTTATTCCTTAAGCATAAATTGATGATAAAAATCTGAACTTGGTAGATTTGGAGCACTCAGAGGCCGGATTTAGAGGCAAAGGCACTGCGGAATAATTTTTAGCCAGTTTTGAGATAAGTAACGTTTCCAAACTTGGTTCTGAGGGTTCAAAACCCCGAGCTAAATGATTTATGACTATTGTTGAGGTGACGCACATGCCAAGTGACGGGCGTGCACCGGGTATTTGTGGTCTGGCTTATCCCATGGCACCATTTAGTGCTTATTCCATGATGATATTTGTGCATCTATTAATGTGGTAATTGCGAACATGTTAGAAATCATGTTAAGTATAAATGCTAGGCTTCACTCCGGAAATGCTGAGACCCGAGTGGTCGTATATTGTTGCTTCATGTTGTAATTATTTGACGTCATGTACTCAGTCTGGTTATAGCATATCATTTCATATCTTAGTCTCAGTATTGTTAATTACATGCATATTTATCATTGTTTCGGGCTGATGGAGGCATTTGTGATCCATGTGAGCGAGACTGAAGAGTATTGACTTAGTGAGGCCGAGAACCTGTTATTGAGATAGTTATGAGAATGGACTGCACACTGCAGTGATATTTAAATCATGCCTTCGTTGGCTTGATATGGCGCTTGGGCCACTAGGGCCCCTCCGGAGTCTTTACACCCCCAGTGAGCGCAGATATTGAGGGATGGATCTTCCCTAGGCATGGATCTTGTCTGAAGTGATGAGGGATGGATCTTCCCTGGGCATGGATCTTGTCCGAAGTTGAGGTTATGTGGGGGATGGATCTTCCCTGGGCATGGATCTTGTCCGAAGCTTTGTTTATGAGAGGGATGGATCTTCCCTTGTTATGGAAATTGTCCGAGTGTTATATTCCGGAGAAGGATCTTCTCCGTGGGGGCTGGATTGGCCTTTTTCCTTAGTACATAGTGACTACGGTCACCGGTGTTTATGCATATTCCGGGATGGACTTCCTTGGGCCCGAGAGCCACATATATAGTACTGAGTGGACTTCTTTGGGAGAGTTGTGAGCGTTATGTGCTTATCCATACTGGTTTCATTCATATATTTTAGATGGCATGTAGAGTATACTGGCATACTTGGCATATTTTCTCATCCTGATAAACTGTTAGCATGTCTAAATTCTGTAAATTATTTATTATAACATAATTGAGGTTTTTTCCGTCACTATTTCTCAGTCCATAGTTTGGGTTCGTTTCTTCTGAGTTGGTATACTCACATTACCCCCTGCACCTTATGTGCAGATCCAGGTACATCGGGACTTGGTAGTGAATTTTGAGCAGCGGTCAAAGTTTTTAGTGGAGTTGTCGAGATAGCAGCTGGCGATCGTGACCTCGCCTTCTCTTTCTTTATTCCACCTATTGCTTTTATTTTGAGACAATGTTGTCCATTTCCCCTTTTCTTTACTTTATGTTATAGTAGCTCATGACCGAGTGACACCGGATCCGGGGTTGGAGGTTTCGAATTTAGTTTTCAAATATTGTTTTAAATTTCAGATTCCTTGATATTATTAATAAATTCGTTTAAAAATTACAGTTTTACTGGAAATTGAATTTAGCTTAGTTAAATAGGGAGGCTTGCCTGGTTCCATGACGGGCGCCATCACGACTCCGGAATTGGGTCGTGACAACATGGTATGAGAGCACTAGGTTAAATAGGTCTCACCAGTCATGAGCAGGTATAGTAGAGTCTTGCGGATCGGTACGGAGACGTCTGTACTTATCTTCGAGAGGCTGCAAAACCTTTAGGAAAAATCTCAGATTCTTGAACTCTTTTCATGCGAATCCATTGATTCAACCTGAAGCGTAATTCTTTGAACTTCTTTCATATATTCAAACGCGCACGTGAGCGCTCGGTATTAGCTGTGCATCGATGGCTTGTGACTTCCATGAATGGGATGTGATTTTAGCATGTTTGGGGCCAGTTTGGAGGACTTGAGGCCATATTTTTGTCTGTGGCTTGGGTGCCGTGATTTCGTTTGTGTGAGCACATGTAATTGGGGACTTATATGTCCGCTGATGTCCTTATTGATGAGACCTGGTGACTAGATGATTATGTGGTGAGTGTGATTTGAGTGTCAGATGCGTTTATATTGCTTGATTGTGACAAATACGGGTTGGTTGGAGATGATTTGGGATGTTTAATGGTTTGAGTTATGTATGAGCTTATGAAGGATTTAGTTGAATCCCATTGCGGTGTTGTGGCAGTGATAGTGTATGGGCATTGTGAGTTACTGTTTGTTTTGATCTATGGCCTTGAGCCAAGTTGGGGATTCTGCTAATGATTAGTTGGTTGCCCGATTAGGTGTTGCATTGATTTTAGTTTGGGGATATTTGGGAGAGTATGAATCTCTTTTTCAATAATTGCCCCTTCATCATCTCCAAACATCTTCTTAAGTACAAAACTAACAGTTGTAAACTTGTAGCGAGGATCCAAAACACATGCAATGAAAATTATTTTGTTCATTTTTTTTGGTTCACCCCAATACTTCTCAAAAATTTTCCACATACTTAATGACATCTCACTCAAAAGTTCATCTTCAGTTGTTATTAATCGATTTAAGTAAATAACAACTTGACCAATTTCAATAAAATGGGCATTCGATGTTACATAAAGTGACCCCGACACCTTCAAAGTGAGATTATAAAATATTTCAAGAAATTGTGCAATTCTCTTTACTTCATCCCAATCAGTTCTTGTAATAATACCTACAGGCTTTCCATCTGAAATGGCATCAAACATAAGATAACATGATAAGCCGGTATCACGATCAGAATATTCTTTAATTGCACGCTCATATTCATTAGCCTTGCTCAACATCAAGTAGGTGGAATTCCACCTTGTAGGAACATCTAAGCATAAAGACTTCCTGACAATATTTTCACTTTCACAACATTCCTGACACTTCCTCAACCTAGCAGGAGATTGTCTAATATATCTTACTACACATCTAACACGAGCAATAGAAATACCGGACTCTTTTAAACCATCTTTCACAATAATATTTACAATATGTGCCATGCATCTCATGTGAATGTGTTGACCATTCATGGAATTGGTTCCCCAAGCATCTAATTTGTCAGACAACTTCTCCACAGTCACATCATTTGAACTAGCATTGTCAACTGTGACATTGAAAATCTTTTGCAAACCCCACTCACGCAAATAATCAATAATATACTTTTCCATATCTTCACCTTTATTACTAGTAATTGGAGAAAAGTTAATAATTCTTTTATGCATAATCCATTCACTATCAATCCAATGGGCTGTGATGCACATATAGTTAATTTTTTGAATAGAAGTCCATGTATCAGTTGTAAGACTTACTCTTTGACTTGTTCCTTGAAGAAACTTCATTAATTTATTTTTTTTCACATTAAAAAGAGCAAAACAATCCTGTGTAACAGTAGTACGGGAAGGAATATGAAAACAAGGTTGTGCCACTTTCATAAAGTTTCTAAATCCTTCCTTCTCAACAAAACTAAATAGAAGTTCATCAACAATCACCATACGACACAAAGCCATCCTAAACTCTTCTTGATCAAATTTCCATGGAATAAGACCATCTTTATTACCCCCCGGTAATGTTTGATACTGTAATAGTTTTTGGCCTTTTTCAACTTTATAAGGATTCTTTGGACATTTATCGATATGACTATTCATTTGTGTCTTACTTTTTCTTTTTGTCTCAAAATATTCTTGTCCACAAAATCTACATACAAATTTATTATTTCCTTTAGCATCAACTTTTTCTTCAAAAAAATCCTATGTCCGAGATCATTTTTTCCTTTGTTTTGTAACTGTCGAGTGAGTAGTTGCAGCAGTAGACTCGGAACCTCTACTTTCATCAGCCACTTTATCAATTTTATCATTTTCAGCCATGTGAAGCGAATGAAGAATGTAACTTACAGTCTTAAACGAGTTGAATGAAGCAAAGCAAGACGAAGTTGTTGGTTGATTTCCCAATGCACACACAAGTGTACGTGGTCGACAAGTAATATAGGATT
>ML336884.1:0-34629 GCA_005239505.1 Nicotiana paniculata | reverse complement strand
AGATAGACTTGAGATCCGGCTACCATCAGTTGAGGATTAGGGCATCCGATGTCCCTAAGACAAATTTCCGCACTCGGTACGTGCATTACGAGTTTTTGGTCATGTCGTTTGGGTTGACAAATGCCCCAACAACTTTTATGGACTTGATGAACCGAGTGTTCAGGCCTTATTTGGAGTCGTTCGTGATAGTCCTCATTGATGATATATTGATATACTCCCGCAGCCAGGAGGAGAACGAGCAACATCTCAGAGTGGTTCTTCAGACTCTGAAGGACAGTCAGCTATATGCAAAATTTTCGAAGTGTGAGTTCTGGTTGAGTTCTGTCCTGGGTCATATGGTATCAGCAGAGGGTATTCAGGTTGACTCGAAGAAGATTGAGGCGGTCAAGAACTGGCCTAGACTAGCATCAGCTACAGAGATTCGGAGTTTCTTGGGATTGGCAGGCTACTATCGTCGATTCGTGGAGGGGTTCTCATCTATTGCAGCCCCGATGACCAGGTTGACCTAGAAGGGTGCCCAGTTCAGATGGTCGGACGAGTGTGAGGGGAGCGTTTAGAGGCTCAAGACAGCTCTGACTACGGCACCGATATTGGTTTTGCCCACAGATTCAGGGCCTTACACAGTCTATTGCGATGCTTCCCGTATTGGGCTTGGTGTAGTGTTGATGCAGGATGGAAAGGTCATTGGTTATGCTTCGAGGAAATGAAGATTCATGAGAAGAACTATCCAGTGCATGATTTGGAGTTGGCAGCCATTGTTCAGGCATTGAAGATTTGGAGGCACTATATGTATGGCGTGGCGTGTGAGGTGTTCACGGATCATAAGAGTCTTCAGTAATTGTTCAAGCAAAAGGAGTTGAATTTGAGGCAGAGGAGGTGGTTGGAGTTGTTGATGGATTATGATATTACAATCTTATATCACCCGGGGAAGGCCAATGTGGTGGCCGATGCTTTGATTAGGAAGTCAGCTAGTATGGGATCTTGCTTTTATTCCGGTCATTCAGAGGCTGCTTGCTTTGGATGTTCAGGCTTTGGCCAATCGATTTGTGAGGTTGGATATTTCTGAGCCTAGTTGAGTGTTGGCTTGTACGGTCGCTCGTTCTTCATTATTGGAGCGTATCCGTGATCGGCAATTTGATGATCCCCATTTGTGTGTCCTTAGAGACACGGTGCAGCGCGGAGGCGCCAAGCAGGTGACCTTAGATGATGATGGTGTTTTGAGATTGCAGGGGCGAGTTTGTGTGCCCAATGTTGATGGGATTCGAGAGTTGATTTTAGAGGAGGCCCATAGTTCCCAGTACTCTATTCATCCGGGCGCCGCGAAGATGTATCAGGATTTACGGCAACATTATTGGTGGCGTAAAATGAAGAAGGATATTGTGGCACATGTGGCGCGGTGCTTGAATTGTCAACATGTTAAGTATGAGCATCAGAGTCCTGGTTGTTTATTTCAGAGAATTGAGCTTCCCGAGTGGAAGTGGGAGAGGATCAGTATGGACTTCGTTACCGGACTTCCGTTGACCCGGAAGAAGTTCGATGTAGTTTTGGTCATTGTTGATAGGTTGACCAAGTCAACGCATTTCATTCCTGTGGAAGTCTCCTATTAATCTGAGAGGTTAGCTGAGATCTATATTCGGGAGATTATTCGCCTTCATGGTGTGCCGGTATATATCATTTCGGACCGGTGCGCGCAATTTACCTCAAGTTTCTGGAGGGCATTTCAGTGAGAGTTAGGNAGTCCGAGCGGACTATTCAGATATTGGAGGATATGCTCCGAGCTTGTGTTATTGACTTTGGAGGATCATGGGATCAGTTCTTGCCTTTAGCAGAGTTTGCCTACAACAACAGCTACCAGTCGAGTATCCAGATGGCTCCTTATGAGGATTTATATGGTAGGCAGTGTCGATCTCCGGTTGGATGGTTTGAGTCGGGTGAGGCTCGGTTGTTGGGTGCAGATTTGGTTCAGGAGGCCTTGGACAAGGTCAGGATCATTCAGGATAGGTTTCGTACAGCTCAGTCCAGGCAAAAGAGTTATGCAGATCGCAAGGTTCGAGATGTGGATTTTATTGTTGGTGAGCGAATATTGCTCCGAGTGTCACCTATGAAGGGCGTGATGAGATTTGGGAACAAGGGCAAGCTTAGCCCTAGGTTCATTGGTCCGTTTGAGATTCTTGATCGAGTGGGAGAGGTGGCTTATAGACTTGCATTTCCGTCTAGCTTATCAGCCGTACATCCAGTTTTTCATGTGTCCATGCTTCGGAGGTATCACGGTGATCCAGCCCACGTATTAGATTTCAGCACCGTCCAGTTGGACAAGGACTTATCTTATGAGGAGGAGCCGGTATCTATTCCAGACCGGCAGGTTCGTCAGTTGAGATCCAAGAGTTTCCCTTCTATTCGTGTTCAGTGGAGAGGTCAGCCTCCTGAGGCATCGACCTGGGAGTCTGAGTCCGATATGCGGAGCCGTTACCCTCATTTATTCCCCGACTAAGGTACTTCCTTCTTCTGTCCGTTCGAGGACGAACGATTGTTTTATAGGTGGAGAATGTGACGACCCAAAGGGTCATCACCTATTTTATTACCCATCCCATACTTCTGAGGCCTAGAAAAACTCATATTTTGTTGCCTCGATTTGCATGCGTAGTCCGGGCTCATAGCCGGACAGCTTAAATATGAAATTATGTGAAAAATGCTAAAATTTGATATTAAAATGAGTAAATTTGACTCCGATCAAAATGTTTGGTAAACGGACCCGGACCCGTGATTTGACGGCCACGGAGGGTCCGCAGGAAATTATGGGACTAGGGCGTATGCTCGGAACCGAATTCCGAGGTTCCAAGCCCGAGAAATGAATTTTTGAGTGAAATTGTTTTTCTGAAATTTATAAAGAAAAGTGAAATGGAAATTGGTTAGAATGTGTTGGTATCGGGCCCGTATTTTGGTTTCGGCACTCGGTATAGGTCTTATATGTGGTTTAAGATATTTCTTTGAAGTTTGGTTGAAATTGGACGTCGTTTGACGTGTTTCAGACTAAAAACTCTAAATTTGAAAGTTTATGAAGTTTGAAGAAAAACTAGTGATTTTGAGGTTTGATTCGTTGTTTTTGATGTTATATTGGCGATTTGATCGCACTGTTAAGTTCGTAGGATGTTGTTGAGTTAGTGCATGTGATTTGTTAGGAGCCCCAAGGGCTCGGGAGTGTTGCGGAGGTGTCTCAGAGTTATTTTGAACTTAGGAAGATTGCTGGTTTTTGGCTTCAGCAGTTGCAGGTCCATTTGTTCTTCGCGTTCGCGACGCCTTTTGCGCATTCGCGAAGCTTTAAGATATTCCTTCATCATGTTCTCATCCATTCCCTCGTGAACGCGTAGGGTTATTTGACCCTGAGGGCTTAGCCTCTTTTCCTCTTCGCGTTCGCATACACTTGACCACGTTCGCGTAGCTTTGCAGGTCTTCTACATTGTGTTCGCGTAGGCCAATTTCTGGACCCCAGCCTCTTTTCTCTTCGCTTTCGCATTCACCCATTCGCGAACGCGATGGTCTGTCAAGTCTACCCTTCGCGAACACGACCTCTCTTCTGCGAACGCGAAGGGCAATTTTTCCCAATGGTGTATAAATATTTCCAGAACAGTAGCTTCGGGATTTTTCATAAGTTTTCACGAAATTCATCTTCTCCAAGGTCCTTAGGTATCCATTGAAGCCATCCTTCACCAAAACTTCTTGGGTTAGTAAATTTTAACTCGTTTCCTTCATTTTCATCTATATCTAATGAATTCCTAAGCCTAAAACATGCAAATTAGAGTAGAAAATTGGGCATTTGGGTAGAGTTAGACCCTTTTGAATTTTCTTGATTTAGACCTCATTTTAGGGTCGAAGTTGAAAACAAATTATATATTCAGGCTCGTGGGTGAATGGGTGACGTGGTTTTGGTTCGAGCCTCGTGTTTGGATCAAGCGGACCCGGTGTCAAATTTTGTTATTTTGGAAGAATGCATGGAAATGGGTAATTAGGCTATGTAATTGAATTATTGAATCCTTATTGATATACTTGAGTTGATTATGCCTAGATAATACCATTCCGGAGTTGAATTCTAAAGGAAATGCGGTGTTAGAGGGTTGATTGCTATATTTTGGACCCGAGGTAAGTGTTTGGTCTAACCTTAGCTTGAGGGAATAGGAGTTGAGTCTTATTTGCTACTTGCTAATTGTAGAGTACGATGTATAGGCATGGTGACGAGTATCTATACATTGGTGTCTAGCATGACTGTGAGTCTTATTATTGCGAATATTCCGATTTTGTTGTAACTTCCATGCTTAATTGATGATTTCTACATGTTGTAAAGAGCATGTGAAGGGAATTGTGATCTTTAAACTTCGAGGAGCATTGGGTCAAATTGTAACATGAATGGTGAAGGTATATAGGATAATTAAATCCTTTGGAGCATTGTCTCAAATTATAACACGAATGGTGAAGATATATGAGATAGTTGAATCCTTTGGAGCATTGGCTTAAGTAATAGAGTAAACTATGAAATGAAAGTGAAAGAAAGAGAAATATTTACTAAAATATACTCTCGCTGGGTCATTGTTGCTTTAGTGATTATCTCCCTTGCTGGGATGTTGAGATTACTGTTATTTTTCTCTTGTCGGGATTTAATTGTTTAATTGATCTTCCCTTGACGGGATTTAATTGTTTAATTGATGTTCCCTTGCCGGGATTTCCATTTTTATTCTGTTTACTCCCTTGCTCTTGTTTGTGATTGTTGTTTGGGTAAGGAATAATGTTAAAGAATGAAGGGTGGTGCCATGCACTGTTTGCTATTGTAAGGAAGAGTTTTAAAGCACGAAGGGTGATGCGGTGCATTTTTTGATATTGTCTCCCTTGCTGGGATGTTGAGATTACTGTTATTGTTCCCTTGCTGGGATTCCTATTTCTATTCTGTTTACTCCCTTGCCCGTCGTTTGTGATTGATGTTTGGGTGAGGAAGAGTGTTAAAGAACGAAGGGTGATGCCGTGCACTGTTTGCTATTGTGAGGAAGAGTGTTAAAGCACGAAGGGTGATGACGTGCGTTGTTTGATATTGTGAGGAAAGAGTGTAAAGAACGAAGGGTGATGCCGCGCCGTACGATGTACCATTCCGTACTGATATTCATTGATTATACTGTGTGGAAATAGAGTAAAAGCACGAAGGGTGATGCCGTGCCATGATTTATATTGATTACATTATACATTGCATAGTGAGGACGAGAGTAAAATCACGAAGGGTGATGTCGTGCCATGATTTACATTGATTACATTATACATTGCATAGTGAGGACGAGAGTAAAAGCACAAGGGGTGATGTCGTGCAAGCTTGTTTTTTCTTTCTTTGTTTAAGATTTCTTATATGAAACTGTTATCTCCCCACAGCATGTTCCCCTTCCCTTATTGATGGATAACTTCCTATATTTCTTTTCCGTTGTTAATATATATATATATATATATATATATATATATATATATATATATATATATATATATATATATATATATATATATATATATATATATATATATATATATATATATACATATATTCTAATTGCACAGGTTTACTTGGTAGTCTGGTTCTAGCCTCGTCACTTCTTCGCCGAGGTTAGGCTAGGCACTTACCAGTACATGGGGTCTCTTGTACTAATGCTACACCTGCACTGCTTTATGTTGTGCAAATTACGCAGCCGGACCCGGAGGACATCATTAGTGGGAGTGTATTCCATCTCATCCTAGAGGCTTCAAGGAATACCCGCTGACGTTCGTGGGCTTTGTCATCTCTCCCATCCCTATGCCTTCGTTTCTGTCTTGTTTTCCTCTAGTTTCAGAGACAGTCATGTATTTCCTTGCAGACTTTGTATTTAGCACTCTTATAGACAGTTCGTGAGTTTGTGACTCCAGGTTTTGGAAAATTATGCGTCGATGTATTATGTTGTCTTTACTTAGTTTTGAAAACCATATTTATTTATCTCCGTTGTTAAGTTGTGAACGGGTTTTAGCTTATTCTGTTAAATCGATGTTTCCATGCTAGTTTAACTGTACACGTTTTCTTGTCTAGCGACTTCAACGTTAGACACCATCACGGCCCGATGGTGGGATTTCAGGGCGTGACAAGAGTAACCTGGAGTTGGGTAGAAGACCTTGGTAATAATAAATCGAAGTAAGTGTTATGATATAGTATAAGCTACCTAAATGTAGTAAAGTCATAAGCATAGATAACCGAGGCTATGAAACAAGATATTGCAATAATCGTAAGTTCGACAAGTACCGAGTGAAGAACTTCAGTACACCTATAGATTCCCAGAGGGCCAGCTTGTAAAAATTCTGTATATGTTCCAAAAGTGAGGCCTAGAGATTGGCTAAAGGATGGAGGAAAAAGGAGATAAGAGTCGCATAGGCACACATACAAGAATAAAGTTGTACAGGCTGCATGACAGAAGGCAGAAACAATTACGAGATTGGAAGAATTTCGACAACAAGTAGTGGTGTAAGAAAGATGCATAAAGGGAGGATTGCCCTGACCTTTGGATTTATTTACAGAATAGTTGCCTAGATGGCAAGGACATCATTAAAATATTCATAAGAGTTATGGGTTATGAGACTGATAAGTGCATCAGTCAACATTCAAGGACGAATGTTCCAAAGGGGGGAATGATGTTACACCCCATTTTTCATGCGTAAGAGTACGCCGTAAGTCAATTGATGTAAGCTCAGAAATGAAATAATCTTTAAAAAGTTTATAAAGTAATTTAATCATGTTACCGTGGAGGTTTAAAATATTTAAGATCATGAATACCAAGTACCAAGAGGGTTGGAAGGCTTAGAAGCGAAACGAATTAAAGAAAATAAGTTTCGTCGAAAGTTGACAAGTTGGAATGTTATAATATGTACTTTTGGGGCAAGACTACAGTTCTTAACATCATAAAGAGATTATGTTATGAGTTATTTTAGTCATATGATAGACGTGTTTTAGGTTTTGAAGTCAAGAAAGTTGTGGAACAAAAGTTGGCAAACGTCATCACAAGTTACATTCATAAATGTGCTAAAAATTAGGTTAAATGTAACTGAGTTTTTCTCCAAATATAATTGGAATTACGGAGTGATATACCTACCAAATTGAATATCTACGAGTCTAGTTTCTAATTCACTTAACCGTTAGTCGATATGACATCGGAGTAGAGAGATATTCACGTTTTTGCGAGACTGCACAAGCAGCTCCCATGGGACCCACAAAGTTGGTGTAAAATTCCAGCTTGTATTTAAGTCAATTATAAGTCGTTTTAACTCATTGTTCTCGTCCAAAACAGTTCCTAAACCCACCTAAATTCTCACCATGGGTTCCTCAATGATTCTAGGGTGAAAACTAAGATAAAAAAACAAATCCAACGCTAGAAATCCCGTGGTGCTTGCTAGATCGTAGTTCTTCATCTTGTGGTTGTTTTGGAGGGTTCTTCAAAGGTAAGTAACCTCAGATTTCGTATTTTTCTTTCTGATTAAGCTATGAATTACTCCCTCCATATATATAAGAGTTTCAAGGCGAAATAACAGTGTTTACACACCAACTTGAATACAAAAGTTGATTCAAGAAGAGAATGCAACTCCTATAGTGTTGTGGTGTGATTGAGGGTTGTGAGCTACACCAACTTGGTGTTTCAAGTAAGTAAATTATGTTCTTTTTTGTGCTTAAGGTTAATCATGTTTTGGTTCAGTGAAACTCTACAAGATAGTAATTGACATGACAAAAGGAATCATTATCTTTTTTGGCGGGCTGTGTTGAGGCTATATATATAGTTTGTTGTAGCTGAAATTTTTTATAAATAGCTTGATTATGTTATGGCTGCTGTTCTTTATTTTATCAATGTTCTAAATAAGTTGATTGAATAAGATAACATGAAAAATAAGAGGTTTACGATGAAGGTTAAGAGGCGTGTGGACTATATTTGAAGATTATTCTTATGATGTTTTGGGATGAAAATTATATGATAATCATAAGTATGATGTTATATATTTTGTAGGCAGATTCATGGAAAAGGAATTGGATTCAAGCAATATTTTGTTAATTGTAATCAAGCTTGCTTCTCAAAATGGCTGTTGAAGTAATTAGAGAGCTTATTGTGAATTAAATTATTATTTTTTGGGATGTTTGGTGAATTTTGGTAACATATGGGATGTAGTACAAAAAAGGGAGGTGATGTCCGGTTTTTTATAGAATATAGATTTCCAAATATGAGAGTTACAACACTTATATGATGACGACGAAGTCGGTTTACTCATTGTAGACGTAAGAAGATCATATTGAGCTTCCTTGACGATTGGATAGAAGATTTAAAAGGTATGTTAAGACACTTTCTTCTTTCTTTTGGCATGATCTAAAGTGAAATAAACATAAACGATACACTATTTCATAACGGATTTACTCCTAGCAACTAAGGCTGCATCTTTCCTTATTAAGTTATTCTAATCATGTATGTATGATCCTTGAATCCCATTAAGGTTTATATTGATTGTATAGATGTCAATAATATTAGTCGAGGGTGCGACGACCTTACATAACTCCGAAAGGTTTAGAACATGATTCCATGAGTCCAACATGCATTATATATATGTATCTATTTTACTCTATCGAGCCGCGATATAGTCAATCGGCTACAATACCTATTGTGCAACCACTAATAAGTTGGATTTTACGAAGCTCCACGTGGTCGGGTATGACTCTACCGAGCCTTATGATGGCCAGGTACATTTTTAACGAGCCTATTATGGCCGGTATGATATGATGATGATGATGATGCCCACAGAGGCGTATGTTTTTAAAAGTGTATGTATATATATGTGTATTATGCATTTCATGTCAGTAACCCACAGAGTCACTCAAATGTTACATGTTGTATCTTCTCTACCTTTTTATACATTATTTTTCATGTTTATGCTTTCCTGCCTTACATACTCGGTACTTTATTCATACTGACGTCCGTTTTTCCTGGGGACGATGCGTTTCATTCCCGCATATCTCGATTGACAGGTTGACAGTCCTTCTAGTAGGCTATCAGCTCACCGGAAGGTGTTGGTGCACACCATTTGCTCCGGAGTTGCATATTTGGTCAGTATGCTTTGGACAGGTATTGATTGGTATGGTGGGTCCATGCCCAACCTTTATGATGTTTATGTACTCTTAGAGACTTGTAGACTGATGTCATGTATATGGATACTTGTATGGCCTTGTCAGCCGATGTTTTGAGTGTCCAAATGATCATGTCGTCCTTATAGGCCCTTATATCACATGTATACGTTTGTATATCATGTTGGGTCATCATATGTCGAGTATTCCCTTATGTTTTATCCTGGTTATCTCATGACGGCCTTTATGGATCATTTACCCATGATAGTATGATAAGAAAGATACGTTACGTTGGTACTCGATTGAGTAAGGCACCAGGTGCCCGTTACGGCCTTTCGGTTTGGGTCGTGACATTATTGACTTATTGGTATCGGGTTATCGGGGTAACGATTAGTGAACAAATTGAAATTTTATAATTAATGGCTTAACGGTTTAGCAGCGGATTGCTCAATTTCCTTATTGGATAAACCGCTAACCTGTTAAATTTTTTTATATTTATACTTTTACCCCTATGTATATAAAATAATTTTTGAACTCAATCATGTAGAATCATGTTACAAGAGTTTGGCTTTGCAAGCTAAATCTAGTATTCCCTCAAAGTTGGTTTAAGTGGAAAGAGAGATAGCAGAAACATATCAAGGACTTCCTCATATATTTGTTTTTAATAGCTGAACTTACTAGCTAAAAGGGAGAAGACACAATAATGATAGATAATATTTGTAGACAGCTTGAGTTCAAATGTTGGTACTGATTCAAATAATCTTTCTCACATATTAGACTTCAGCTACGAGCACTTACCAGATTGTTGAAATAATGCCTAGTTTCTTTTTAGCATTCCTGGAAGGCAAGGAAATTTCAGTTACTAAGTTGACTAAGGTTGTTGAAAGATTTTTGTCAAGTAATTGGAGGAAAGTTCCTGGATGATGTAGCAGCTGATTATTTGATGGATCTTATGGTTGAGCTAGTTGTAATTGCAAAAAAGAAATAAAAGAGTGGGATAAAAATAAGTTTTATTTATAATCTAGCACATGATTTTTGTGAGAAAATAAACAAATTTCTAGTTCTCTACTTCTCTTTTATTATCTATTTGGTTTAACCGAGAAATCGTCTGATAACTGCCCGCTAATTGTTAATCGAATACCAATCGGCCCCATGTATTATTGGATGGCTAGTGGTTTACTATAGTTACAAATTGAAAACCAATAATTCGAACTGTTAAGCGTAAATAACTGCCCGATCTGCCCCATAAGCACCCCTACACTTAAGGCCTTAATAGTTTGTTTGGTAAGTTTTATTTTTTTTAATAATGCTTCTTTATAGAATCATGTAAGTTCTCAAGCTGACTAGAAGTTGAATTGTCTCATCGGTAAGATGAAACCATTTCTTCTTCTGTGCCCGTCTGATTCGGTACTATCTTTCCACTTCACTAAGAAAGAGTCTCGACCAACCAGTATTGACTTATTGTACACAAAATTTTGGCTTTCCAATAATGACCCAATATGGGTAATGATAGACAGACCAACGATCTATTCTAGTACAAAGTTTTGTATAAATAATACAATATTTAGTTAATTTCATAAGAATTTTTTTTAATTAATTTATGCATATATTTGCTTTAAATTATGAGGTTAGAGGTGCACATGTAGCGTCCGTTAGGGTGATTAAGTACATGTAGGATGGAGCCAATACCCAAGTGAGGATAGTGGATGGAGACTCGGGTTATTTTTTAGTATTCATGGGGTTGTATCAGAGATCAGCCCTTAGCTCGTTCCCGTTTTACTTGTTTATGGATGTACTGACGCGGCACGTCCAAGAGAAGGTGCCTTAGTGCAAGTTATTTACAAATGATATAGAATTGATTGGCAAGTCGAGAGGTGATGTTAACACTAGGCTGAAGGTTTGGAGACAGACCCTGGAGTCTAAGGATATCAAGTTGAGCAAGACTAGGACATAATACTTGGAGTGCAAGTTCAGTTATGTGGCTCGTGAAGCAGACCTGGAAGAGAGCCATGATACGCAAGTCATCTCGTAGAAAGGTAGTTTCAAGTATCTCTTATCTATAATCTAAAGTAATGGGGAGATTGATGATGATGTCTCCCATCGAATTAGGGGTAGGGTATATGAAATAGAGGCTCGCATTCGGTTCTTGTGTGATAAAAATATTCCAGTTAGACTTAAAGGTGACTTCTATAGAATGGTTGTTAGGCCAACTATATTGTATGCGACGGAGTGTTGGCCAGTAAGATCTCATGTCCAGAAGTTGAAAGTAGCAAAAATGAAGATGCTGAGATAGATGTGTGAGAATACTAAGAGAGATAGGATTATGAATGATGATATTCGAGACAAGGTCAGAGTGGCTTCCGCGGTGGACAAGTTGCCGGAAGCGAGACTAAGATGGTTCATGCATGTTCAAAAGAGATGTCTGGATGCCCCCGTAAGACAGTGAGAGAGGTTGGTTTTAGTGGGCTTGAGGAGATGAAGAGGCAGACCAAAGAAGTATTAGGGAGAGATAATAAGGTAGGACATGGCATATTTGCAGCTTACCGAGGACATGGCCCTAGATAAGAAGGTGTGGAGATCGAGAACAAGGGTAGAAGGCTAGTAGGTATTCGTGAGTTTGTCATTGTCTTCCCTATAGTATGTATAGCACTATCATACTTCCTTATAATTTTGTATTACTACCAGCTGTTTTGTTCCTTTAGTTGTCTTATTATCTTGATGTATTGGTATTGCTTTGTGTTTCTGTTTCCTTTTTGTGGTTTATCTATTATTGTATTTCTTTGTTTCTATGATCTGACTTTGTTTTTCATGAGCACAGAGTCTATCAGAATTAGCCTCTCTACCTTCACAAGGTAGGGTAAGGTTGCGTATTCACTACCCTTCTCAAATCCAGCTTGTGAAATTACACTGTGAGATAGATTGCTGTATAATAATATGGGGTAGTTTGTTTCATCAATTAATTATACAAGTGTTATAATGTAAGCTTTTATTTACATGGTGAATAATAATTTGGGATTATATGCGATCAATAATAAAGTATGTCTTGTTATTGTAACGACCGGCCGGTCATTCCGAGAGTTATAGCCCCATTTCCCCTATTTTTTATTTTGTATGTGTTATTCAACTCTATTGTGTTGCATCGGGTTGGTTGGTTCAGGTCTGGAGTGGTTTTGAAATGGAATGAGACACTTAGTCTCTTATTTAGAAGTTTAAGTTGGAAAAGTCAACCAGATGTCGACTTATGAGTAAACGATCTAGGATTTGGATTTGTATGGTTTAGTTAGCTCCATTAGGTGATTTTGGACTTAGGATCATGTTCAGAATGTAATTTGGAGGTCCACGGTAGAATTAGGCTTCAATTGGCAAAATTGGAAATTTGGCGATTTCCGGTCGGTAGTGAAAAATTTGATATCGGAGTCAGAATGAAATTTCGGGACTTGGAGTAGGTTCGTAATGTTATTTTTTATGTGTGTGCAAAATTTGAGGTTATTCGGACGAGGTTTGGTAGGTTTCGGTGTCGTTTGCGGAAATTGGAAGTTTAGAAACTCTTAGGCTTGAATCCGAGGTTGATTTGGTGTTTTGATGTTGTTTTGAGTGTTCTGAGGGTTCGACTTAGTTGTTGGTATATGACTCGTTGGTATTATTGGTTGAGGTCTCGAGGGCCTCGGGTGTGTTTCAGATGGCTAGCAGATGGATTTTGGTGTTGGAGAGTTGCTGAAAAATCTGCTGGTGCAAGTTCTTCTAGTGTTCCGCACCTGCGGATGGGGAGTCGCAGATGCGAGGTCGCAGGCGCGGGGTTGTGTGTGCAGATTCGAAAGTTTGGAAGGACGGGCATTAATAGCTGATGCGAAAGTTGGCCGCCCCTACGAGCCTGCAGGTGTAAGGAATGAGGCGCATGTGCTGAGTCTGGGTGGATAAGTGACTTCCGCAGGTGAGGATTCTTGGGCTGCAGGTGTGACAAAAGGGCCACAGGTGCGAAATACCTGGGCAGAAGGTATATATTGCACACTTCACAAATTTTTGGGTATTTTTCACCAATGCTATTCGAATTTTGAAGCTTTTGGAGCGTTTTGAAGAGGGAATCAAGGGGGTTTTCATTGAGGTAAGTTACTTGGGCCCTAATACTCGTGATTATGGTAATTTTTAGTTGTTTAGGCACGTAATTAGTGAAGATTAGGGATGAAATTGAGGGGATTAAGGCTTGGGAATTTGAGAGTTTGAATTGGCGATTTGAGAGACCAAATGAGGTCAGATTTTGATAAATTTGGTATGGTTGGACTCGTGAGTGAATGGGCTTTCTAGTTTTGCAAGTTTTGTTGGATTTCGAGACGTGGGCCTAGGGGTCGGATTAAGCTGAATTTGGGATTTTGGGCTAATTTGATAGTTTTTCTTGTAGAATTCATTCCATTAGCGTATCTTGATGGTAATATACATATTTTGCTTAGATTTAGAACATTTGGAGGCCAAGTCAAGAGACAAGAGCATCGCGGGTTAGAGATTTGAGCGGTTTGAGATAAGTAATGATTGTAAATCTAGTCCTGAGCGTATGAAACCCCAGATTTTTTATCATACTACTATTTTGAGGTGACACACATGCTAGGTGACGGGCGTGTGGGCGTGCACCGTTGGGGATTGTGACTTGGTCCGTCCCGTAGCAACTGTAGAGTTGCATATTTTGTTGAAATTATATAATATCTATGTGTTTTAGAAAAAGTTTTTGTAAATTGGGCTGAATGCCATGTTTGAGCCTTGTGCCAGTGCTGTTTGGACCCTTAGAGGCCTTTTCTTACTATCATCTCACTATTTTTTATTTTAAATCTATACTCAGTCATGATGATAAATGTTTAATACATAACTCAGTTTTGATGCATACAAATGTTGTTTTGAGCTGAGTTCCCTGTTTTTACTGAAATGCCCGAGTGGCTTGAGAGGTTTATGACCGAGTGAGGCCGAGGGCCTGCTTTATGAGGATATATATAGGATCAGGCTACATGCCGCAACATGTTTATTATAGGCCGAGGGCCTGAGTGATTGATCCCATGATTTGGCTTGATATAGCGCTTGGGATGAAGGTGCCCTTTCGGAGTCTGTACACACCCCCAGTGAGCACATGTACCTACTGAGTGAGAGTGCCGAGTGCCGAGTGCTGAGTGCTGAGTGCTGAGTGCTGAGTGCTTGAGTGTTGAGTGTTGAGTGACTGGGAGATATGAGTGATGGTGAGGTATGACCAAGGGGCTGTTACGAGTGATTGTGATGTATGCCCGAGGGGCTGTTTACGAGTGACTATGAGGCTTGCCCTGGGGGCTTTGTATGAGTGATGAGTTTGTCCGAGGAGCTGTTTATGATTTCAACATTTTTCACTCGATTTTTGCATTGAGCCTCTGTTGAAACTGTTGAAAATATATTTAAATGATTTTTACCAGAACTGGTTTTCTAAACGAGATGATTTGACTCAATACTAATTTGAAATCATGTTGTACTTTACTGAGATTTCATGATATGGACTTTATGTGTTTTACTGCTCGTCACTACTGCTCAAATTTTAATTATAGTTGTTACTTACTTAGTTGGTGTACTCATATTACTCTCTGCACCTTGTGTGCAGATCCAAGTGTTACTAAACGTGCTAGCGAGTGTTGATTTCATCCGTCGCGGATCTATGGAAGTTGGCAAGGTAGCTGCCTGGAGACCACAACCCTGCCTTTCTCCCTATCTTCCTATAGATGTTTTAGTTGGTTTCCACACTGTATCGGTCTTAGAATTATCAGACATGTATCATAGATGCTAATGACTAGTGACACCCGATGTCGAGATTTTATTTTCCGCATTTTCTTTGATTGGAATTTCTTATGAAAGATTTATGGATAAATAGCTTGAAAGTAAACTTTTGAAATGAAATATTGCGTCGTTTTGGTAGTGAGTTGGATGTCCTAGTACCAAGATAGACACCATCACAACTTGGTAGTTTGGGCCGTGACAAGTTGGTATTAGAGCCTAGGTTACATAGCTCTCACAAGTCATGAGCAGGTTTAGTAGAGTCTGGCAGATCGGTGCGGAGACGTCCATACTTATCTTCGAGAGGCTGCACAACCCTTAAGAAAAATCTCACATTCTTGAAGTCTTGTCGTGCGAATCCATTGATTATGGTAACTAAAGTTCTATTGTTTCATTCTCTCACAGATGGTGAGGACCCGCACTACCAGACAGGATGACCAGCCACTAGTTAGGCCCGTGAGAGGCCAAGACCATGGTCGAGGCCGTGGTAGGGGTAAGGGTTCATCCCACGCAGTAGCCGGGGTGGTACCTGTAGACCCTCCAGTTACTCTAGATCAGGTCCCAGCCGTAGATGCTCCTGAGAGACCAGCTCAGACACCCTCTGTGCCTATTGTGATTCCTGGCCTTCAGGAGGCCCTAACTCAGATCTTATCAGTGTGTACTGGCCTTGCTCAGGCAGTCTCAGTTACTATGGCTGCAACCACTTCTCGGGCCAGGGCAGGAACTCAGAATCCCGCCGCTCGCACACCTGAGTAGGTTGTTCAGGGACTTCAGACATCGAGGGAACATCCAGCCCAGCCAGTTGTAGCTGCTCAAGACTATGTAGTTCCTGTTATGCCAGAGGATAAGCAACGCAGATTGGAGAGGTTTGGGAGACTCCAGTCTCCGTCGTTTAGTGGTGCCGAGGGTGAGGATGCACAGGGTTTCTAGGACAAGTGTCAGAGGATACTTCGGACAATAGGTATTCCGGAGACCAGTGGGGTCTCATTCACTACTTTCCAATTCTCTGGGCTGCATATAGTTGGTGGGAGGCTTACGAGAGGCGTAGGCCGGTTGGTGCAGCGCCCCTTACTTGGTAGCAGTTCTCCGTTATCTTTTTGGAGAAGTTTGTACCCGAATCCCGTAGAGAGGAGCTATGCAGACAATTTGAGAAACTTCGACAGGGTGATATGTCTGTTACACAGTATGTGATGCGGTTCTCTTAGTTGGCCCGTCATGCGGTCAAGTTGGTTCCCACATATTGAGAGAGGATCGAGAGGTTTATAGATGGCCTCAATTTTCAGCTTTGATTTCTTATGACCAAAGAGAGAGAGAGAGAGTGTTTGGTGCTACCTTTGATGAGGTTGTCAACATTGCTCGGCAAATTGAGATGGTTTGAGGTCCGGAGAGGGTTGAGAGTGAGGCCAAGAGGCCTCGTGGTCAGGGTGGATTCATTGGTGCTCCTCATGGGGGTCAGTTCTAGCACAGTAGAGGTCGTCCATTTAGGCATGCACAGTCAACTCGCCTAGTTCACCGGGGTGTATCATCGGGTCATGGTTCTCATAGTTCTCATCAGGGCCACTCGTCATTCAGTGCCCTCCCAGCCCAAAGTTCGTCCCATGCTCCATCAATTCAGGGCTTCTCCATGCCAGTTTCTTCTACCAATTATCCCGTTGCTAGGGGTTCCATTCAGTCCCCGTCCCCAACACCAGAGAGTTGTTTTGAGTGTGGAGGGTTTGGGTCTATAAGGAGGCAATGTCCTCGCCATCCTGGGGGTTCATCTCAGCAGAGGATCCAGTCATAAACTTCAGCTCCGGTTACTTCACCACCCGCCCAGCCAGCTAGTGGTGTAGGTTAGTCAGCTAGGGGTCACCCTAGAGGGGGAGGTCAATCAGGTGGTGGTCAGGCCCGTTTCTATGCACTCCCAGCCAGACCAGATGCTATGGCTTTAGATGGCGTGATTATATGTATTGTTTCATACTGTCACCGAGATGCCTCCGTATTATTTGACCCTGGTTCCACCTATTCATATTTTTCCTCATACTTTGCTCATTTTATAGATATGCCCCGTGAGTCTTTAGTTTTATCTATTAATGTATCTACTTATGTGGGCGACACTATTGTTGTAGACCGTGTGTATCGGTCATGTGTGTTGTCTATTGGGGGTCTGGAGACACGAGTGGATCTATGGTTTCTCAGTATGGTAGACTTTGATGTGATATTGGGCATGGATTGTTTATCTCTATGTCATGCTGTTCTAGATTGTCACGCTAAGACCGTGACCTTGTGATGTCGGGATTCTCGAGTAGGGTGATTTCTTACTTGAAGGATCAGTGTATGGTTGAGAAGGGTTGTGTATCTTATTTGGCTTTTGTGAGGGATGTCAATGTAGACACTCCTACTATTGATTCTGTTCCAATAGTCCGTGATTTTCCGGATGTGTTTCCTGCAGACCTGTCGGGCATACCGTCTAACAGGGATATTGACTTTGGTAGTGATTTGGTGCAGGGCACTCAGCTTATTTCTGTTCCACTATATTGTATGGCACCGACAGAGTTGAAAGAATTGAAAGAATAACTTCATGAACTCCTAGATAAGGGGTTTATTCAGCATAGTGTGTCACCTTGGGGTGCACCGGTTCTATTTGTGAAGAAGAAGGATGGTTCCATGAGAATGTTTATCTTTTGCCTCGTATTGATGATTTATTCGACCAACTCCAGGGAGAGAGGGTGTTCTCCAAAATTGACTTGAGGTCTGGGTATCATCAGCTGAAGATTCGGGATTCGGGTATTCTTAAGACAGCTTTCAGGACCCATTATGGCCATTATGAGTTCTTGGTGATGTCTTTTGGGCTGACCAATGCCCCAACAACGTTCATGCATTTGATGAACTTTGTATTCCAGCCATATTTGAATTCCTTCATTATTGTATTCATTGATGACATCCTGGTGTACTCTCGTCGCTAGGAGGAGCATGCTCGACATTTGAGGATTGTATTACAGATATTGAGGGAGAAGAAGCTTTATGCAAATTTCTCCAAGTGTGAGTTTTGGATTGGTTCGGTAGCATTCTTGGGGCACGTGGTTTCAGTGAGGTGATTCAGGTGGATCCGAAGAAGATCGAGGCGGTGCAGAGTTGGCCTAGACCGTCCTTATCTACATATATTAGGAGCTTCCTTGGTTTGACGGGTTATTACCATCGCTTTGTGGAGGGATTTTCATCTATTGCTTCGCCCTTGACCAAATTGACCCAAAAGGGTGCTCCGTTCAGGTGGTTCGACGAGTGTGAGGAGAGCTTTCAGAAGCTCAAGACTGCTTTGACCACAACTCCAATGTTACTTCTGCCATCAACTTTAGGTTCTTATACCGTGTATTGTGATGCCTCGAGGATAGACATCGGTTGTCTTTTGATGCAGGAGGGTAGGGTGATTGCCTATGCCTCGTGCCAGTTGAAGACCCATGAGAAGAATTATCCAGTGCATGATCTTGAGTTAGCAGCCATTGTTCACGCCTTGAAGATTTGGCGTCATTATTTGTATGGGGTTCGTTGTGAGATTTATACCGATCACCAGAGTCTAAAGCATATGTTCAAGCATAAGGATCTTAATTTGCGTCTACGAAGATGGTTGGAGATTCTCAAGGACTATGATATCACTATTATACCATCGGGGGAAGGCCAATGTGGTGGCCGATGCGTTGAGTCACTGGGCAGAGAGTTTGGGGAGTTTAGCATACCTTCCAGAAATAGAGAGACCGTTGGCATTGGATTTTCAGGCCTTAGCGGGCCAGTTTGTGAGATTAGATATTTCGGAGCCTAGTCGGCTATTCGCCTGCGTGGTCTCTAGGTCTTCTCTTTTCGGCCGTATCAGGGAGCGTCAGTATGATGACCCTCACTTTATCGTTCTTCAGGACAGGGTCCGGCGAGGAGATGCTAGGGATGTGACTATTGGTAATGATGGTGTGATGAGGATGCAGGGCCAGATATGTGTGCTTAAGGTGGATGGGCTTCGGGAGTTGATTCTTGAGAAGGCCCACAGCTCGCGGTATTCAATCCATACGGGTGCCGCGAAGATGTACCAGGATTTGAGACAGCACTATTGGTGGAGGCGGATTAAGAAAGATATAGTTGGGTTTGTAGCTCGGTGTCTCAATTGTCAGCAGGTTAAGTATGAGCATTAGAGACCGGGTGGCTTGCTTCAGAGATTAGATATTACGGAGTGGAGGTGGGAGCGGATGACCATGGACTTTGTAGTTGGGCTCCCACGGACTTCAAGGAAGTTCGATGCTCTTTGGGTTATTGTGGATCGGTTGTCCAAGTCTGTGCACTTCATTCCTGTTGGTACTACTTACACTTCGGAGAGGTTATCTGAGATTTATATTCAAGAGATTGTTCGTCTGCATGGTGTCCCAATTTCCATCATTTCTGATAGAGGTATTCAGTTCACATTGCAGTTTGGAGGGCCATACAGTGAGAGTTGGGTACTCAGGTTAAGTTGCACATCTTTTCACCCTCAGATGGACGGTCAGTATGAGCGCATTATTTAGATTTTGGAGGACATGTTGCACACTTGTGTTATTGATTGTGGGGTTCATGGGACCATATTCTGCCGCTCCCAGAGTTTGCACATAACAATATTTATCAGTCGATTATTCAGATGGCTCAGTATGAGACTTTATATGGGAGGAGGTGTAGATCTCCGGTTGGATGGTTTGAGCTGGGTGAGGCTAGACTCTTGGGTAAAGACATAGTTCAGGATGCTTTATATAAGGTGAAACTGATTCAGGAGCGGCTTCGCACGACGCAGTCTAGGCAGAAGAGCTATGTAGACTGGAAGGTCTGTGATATGTCATTTATGGTTGGAGAGAAGGTCTTGCTGAAGGTATCATCACCCATGAAGGGTGTTATGAGGTTTGGGAAGAGGGGAAAGTTGAGCCCCCGATTCATTGGGCCTTTTGAGGTGCTTCAGAGGATAGGGGAGATTGCTTATAAGCTGGCCTTGCCACCCAATTTGTTGAGTGTGCATTTAGTATTTCATGTTTCCATGTTTCAAAAGTATGTTGGCGATCCGTCCCATGTTTTAGACTTCAGCACGATTCAGTTGGAGGGTGATATGACTTATGATGTGGAGCCGGTGGCTATTTTGGATCGTCAGATTCAAAAGTTGAGGTCAAAGGACATAGCTTTAGTGAAGGTGCAGTGGAGAGGGAAACATTTGGAGGAGGCCACCTGGGAGATCAATCGGGAGATGCGGAGAAGATATCCACACCTATTTGAGACTCCAGGTATGTTTCTAGACTCGTTCGAGGATGAATATTTGTTTAAGAGAGTTGGCCGCACCTGCGAGCCCGCAGGTGCGAGGAATGAGGCGTAGGTGCGAAGTCTGGGCGGATAAGCGACTTCCGCAGGTGCGGATTCTTGGACCACAAGTGCGGTCGCGCGACTGCAAGAAAAGGGCCCGCATGTGCAAAATACCTGGGCAGAAGGTATATATTGCACACTTTGCAAATTTTTGGGTATTTTTCACCATTGCTATTCGGATTTTGAAGCTTTTGGAGAGTTTTGAAGAGGGAATCAAGGGGGTTTTCATTGAGGTAAGTTACTTGCGCCCTAATACCCGTGATTATGGTAATTTTCAGTTATTTAGGCATGTAATTAGTGAAGATTAGGGATGAAATTGAGGGCTTGGGAATTAGTGAAGATTAGAGCTTGGAAATTGGAGAGTTTGATTTGGGAATTTGAGGGACCAAATGAGGTAGCATTTTGATAAATTTGGTATGGTTGGACTCGTGAGTGAATGAGCTTTCTAGTTTTTCAAGTTTTGTCGGATTTCGAGACATGGGCCCGGGGGCCGAGATTGAGCAGAATTTGGAATTTTGGGCTACTTTGATAGTTTTTTATAGTGTTCATTCCATTAGAGTATATTGATGGTAATATGCTGATTTTTCTTAGATTCAGAGCATTTGGAGGTCGAGTCGAGAGGCAAGAGCATCACGGTTTAGAGATTTGACCGGTTTGAGTTAAGCAACGATTGTAAATCTAGTCATGAGGGTACGAAACCCCGAATTTCGTATCATTATACTATTTTGAGGTGGCACACATGCTAGGTGACGGGCGTGTGGGCATGCACCGTTGGGGATTGTGACTTGGTCCATCCCGTAGCAACTTTAGAGTTGCATATTTAATTGAAATTACATAATACCTATGTGTTTTAGAAAGAGCTTCTGTAAATTGGGATGAATGCCATGTTTGGGCCTTGTGCCAGTGCTGTTTTGACCCTTAGAGGCCTTCTCTTACTATCCTCTCACTGTTTTTGATTTGTAATCTATACTCAGCCATGATGCTACCTGTTTACTGCATAACTCAGTTTTATTACTCGGTTTTGATGCATATAAATGTTGTTTTGGGCTGAGTTCCTTATTTTTACTGAAATGCCCGAGTGACTTGAGAGGTTTATGACTGAGTGAGTCCGATGGCCTGATTTGTGAGGATATTATATAGGATCTTGCTGCATGCCGCATCATGTTTATTATAGGTCCAGGGCCTGAGTGATTGATGCCATGATTTTGGTTGATATAGCGCTTGGGCTGAAAGATCCCCTCCGGAGTCTGTACACACCCCAAGTGAGCACAGGTACCTACTGAGTGCGAGTGCCTTAGTGCCGAGTTCCGAGTGATTGGGAGGCATGAGTGATGGCGAGGTATGCTCGAAGGGCTGTTACGAGTGATTGTGATGTATGCCCGATGGGCTATTTACGAGTGACTGCGAGGCTTGCCCGAGGGGATGTATATGAGTGATGTTTTTGTCTGAGGAGCTGTTTATGATTTCATCATTTTTCACTCGAAATTTGCATTGAGCCTCTGTTGAAACTGTTGAAAAATATCTTTAAATGACTTTTACCGGAAATGGGTTTCTAAACGAGTTGATTTGACTCAATACTGATTTGAAAGCATGTTGTACTTCACTGAGATTTCATGATGTGGACTTTATGTGTTTTACTGCTCGACACTACTGCTCAGCCTTTATTTATAGTTGTTACTTATTGAGTTGGCACATTACTCCTTGCACCTTGTGTGCAGATCCAGGTATTACTGGACGTGCTAGCGAGTGTTGATTTCATCCGTCGCGGATCTATCGGAGTTGCCAAGGTAGCTGCCTGGCGATCGCAGCCCTGCCCTTCTCCCTCCTATCTTCGGATAGATGTTTTAGTTGGTTTTCAGACTGTATTGGTCTTAGTATTATCAGACATGTATCATAGATGCTCATGACTAGTGACACCCGATGTCAGACTTTTATTTTCCGCATTTTCTTTGATTTGAATTTCTTATGAAAGATTTATGGCTAAATAGCTTGAAAGTAAACTTTTGAAATAAAATATTGCGTCGTTTTGGTGGTGAATTAGCTAGCCTAGTACCACAATAAGCAACATTACGATTTGATAATTTGGGTCGTGACAATTATAGAGAAAATACTTACTTTTAGAATAGATTTATTTTAAAATAATATCTATGTTATCGCATAACTTATGGGTCCGAATTCACTTTGATAGACGTGCCTTCAGTAAAGTCTTGCCATGTGTACAAGATACAGAATAATGGCACAAATTTATTTCTTACCATGGAGTTAAAAAGGTAAATCAGAGTAAAAGTCATTTTGAGGATTGAAAAACAATATTACTCTCATTTTTTGAAGGGAACGATAACCCCCTTAAACAAAATTTTCCGGTGAAACTTTAATTTTAAATCAAAGTTAAAAGTTTTATTGTCTTTTTTTAGGCGGACACTTAAAATTGTCCCAAATTTTCACTGAGGCACCTAAACTAAGCTAGTGACCCATTGAACACTTAATCTATATGCAAAATGTTTCTATTAGCCTAAACAGTAAAGATAATAAGATGTGTGTTGTTCAGATGCAGCTGATTTGGCAAATAAGCCAATAAAACAAAGACATAGTCCAAAATAATCTAATAAAGCTTTTAAGCAAATTAATAATCAGTCACTACATACAGTTCTCACGACCATTATTGCATAGTTTGGATTTTGCCATTCTTACTTGTTGATCGATCTTTCTTGGGAATCAGTGAGATTGATTTTGGTCACTTTATACACTCTTTATTCAGTTTGCTGCATTTTAGTGCACTAACAAGATCTCTAAGCTGATATAATTTTAAAGTCAACTGAGGTGTTTTATGGTCTGTTATAATGCTCTTTCATATATTAATCTTTCTTTTTCTTTTTCGTTTCATGTTTGCTAATTTGACTCCTCGCGCTTCAATGGTTTGAAATGACAACAATGAATACGGTTTTATTTAAACGGGTCCTATCTAAATGAAAAGGAATCAATTTAAAGAAGTAGAACTCTTGCACGGGTATTTTTGGTTTATGTCATGGGAGAGGCTACTGGTGGAGTTTGGGGGAAATGCAGGGAGATGTGGGTCTTATTTCGTAGAGAGATGAGCCGTGATGTAATGACCCGACCGATCGTTTTGAGTATTTTAGTCATGTTTTTCCTATTTGATGCTTTGGTCATTATGAGACTTTTGGAAGTGGTTGGTTTGGTTACGGGAAAGTTTTGGATTGAATTGGGACACTTAGTTCCAAGGTTGAAAGCTTAAGCTGTGAAGGTTGACCGGAGTTTGACTTTTGTGTAGAATACCCTGTAATAGTGTTTTGATGGTTCCAATAGGTTCATACAGTAATTTTGGACTTAGCCATATATCCGGATTGGGATTTGGAGATTCTTAGGTTTATTTGGTTCTAATTGTCGAAAGTAGGAAAGTTGAAGGTTTGGACGACTCATAAGTTTGACCAGG
Organism: Nicotiana paniculata; assembly: GCA_005239505.1. NCBI lineage: Eukaryota > Viridiplantae > Streptophyta > Magnoliopsida > Solanales > Solanaceae > Nicotiana > Nicotiana paniculata. Next base: position 10,921 of record ML336884.1, on the reverse strand, counting down.
AGTTGACTTTATTGATGTCGAGTTCATATTTTTGTTTCAGGAGTCAAAATAGGTTCGTTATGTATTTTGAGACTTGTGCACAAAATTTGAGGTTATTCCAAGTTGATTAGACGTGGTTCAGCATGTGTGTTGGAAAGTTGGAAGTTGATTACTTACTTAGGCTTGAATTGAGGTGCGATTAGTGATTTTGATGTTATTTTGAGTAATTTGAGATATCGCGTATGTATGTATTACTTTTTCGGATTGGTTGGTGCGATTGGACGGGGTTTTGCGGGGGCTCGGGTGTGCTTAAGATGAGTTTCAGATCTTTTTCATGTTGTTTGGCAGTTCTAATCTGCTATTTTTGCACACGTGATGGTTGGGCGCAAGTGCGAGTCCGCTGAAGCGTACCTGGGGCTGCAGATACGGAGTTAGGCTGGTTGGGGTAGAGTCTGCAAATGCAGAATGATTTGCGTAGGAGCGGTATCGCTTATGTGATGCTTGGTGCGCAGAAGCACTTTTGTAGAAGCTGAGGGAGGACCTCAGATGCGGATGGTCGGGAGAATAAGTGAAATCGCAGAAGGGAGATTTTCTCCAAAGAAGCAGTATTTGTTCCAGAAATGTGAAGACCGCTGAGCAGAATACTTATTTCGAGTGTTAGGTTTATTTCTCACTGGAGTTATGGAGTTCGGCTATGGGTGATATTTGGAGGGGTTTCACTATAAATTGAAGGGTAAGTAATCTCTACTCGATTTTGATCTATTACACCTAGTTTATGTGATTATGAGGGGTTTTGCTATGGTTTTTGGAGAATGAAAATTGGTGATTTGGGAGTCGATTTGAGGTTAAATTTGGATGAAACACATATATTTGGACTCGCATTGGAATGGATGTTCGGGATTTGTGAGTTTTGTCGGACTCTAGAGTGCGGGCCTGGGGTTAAATTTTTGATTGACTTTGTGTATTTGTATCATGATCATAACTTTATTATGTGGGGTTGTTTCCTATGGCTTTTATTAATATTATTATGTTATTTTGGATAGATTTGAGTCGTACAGAGGTTTGTTCACGCAGGAATGGATTTCTAGAGTATTAATTTGGCTTGCTTGAGGTAAGTATCTTACCTAAACTTGGTTGAGGCACTAGTTTCCCAAGTTATTAGTGTTGAATACACGTTATGGGTGGCGCACATGTGAGAGAATTGAGCCCATGTGCGTGCACTGGGGTATTATCCATGCTCGGGGTAGTGATTAGGCTATTATATACCCTTAATTGATTGCTAAACTTTATGTTATCATGCTTCTTATGTTGTATCCCCTTCGTGAGCTAATTGAATCATGTTACAGATTATTTGTTGGTTGATCTCCTGTTCAAACATGTTAATTGCTATTCTTGTGGCGTTCTCGCCTGACTTGAACTATGGTAGTACACTTCGCACATGCCTATACCTTAGTATGTCATTTATATCAGTCCATTAGCATGTAATTTGATATCCATTGTTCATGTACATGTATTCTTGTATATGCTTTATAACGACCGGGTCAATCGATTTGAGAATTTACATTCCGTTCAGCTATTTGAAGTCTCGAGTAGCTTCGTATGATGTATTATGACCAATGTGAATCATTGGTTTTGATTTTTCAGGTGATTTAGAATTGGTTTGGAAGAATGAATTTCATGTTTGTAGCTTTAAGTTGGAAGAGTTGACCAAGTTTGGCTTTTGAGTATTTGACCTCAAATCGGAGCATTGATGATTTCATTAGGTCCGGATGATGATTTTGGACTTGGAGGTATGTCCTAATTTGCATTTGGATATTTCTAGAAGGTTTTGACACTAATTGGCAAAAGTTGAAAATTTGAAGGTTTGAAATGTTCATAAGTTTGACCGAAAGTTGACTTTGATGATATTGGGTTCATATTTTGGTTATGGGAATTGGAACAGCTTCTTTATGTCATTTGAGACTTGTGTGCAAAATTTGAGTTTATTCGAAGTTGATTTGATAAGGTTCGGCACGAGGTTTGGAAGTTGAAAGATTCAAAGTTCATTAAGTTCGATTTGAGGCGCGATTTATGGTTTTGATGTTAATATGTGTGATTTGAGGCCTCAAATTGGTCTGTATTATGTTATGGGACTTATTGGCATGTTCGGACAGGGTGCCTAGGGACTCGGGTGAGTTTCAAATCATTTCCATTCTTTTTGGCACTGTTGATTTCTGGGGTTTTAGACATTCTTCGCGATCGCGAAGATAGGGTCGAGATAGCATAGTGTATTGTGGAGCTGGCCGTTTCCTTCATCGCGTCCGTGAAAGTGTTAGCACGTTCATGTACCTATGTGAGGCCTCAGCATCGCGTTCGCGTTCTTCAGATCGCGATCGCATAGGGATGAGTTGAGAAGCTGGGAGCTGGAGATTTCTTCTTCTCATTTGCGTGGGTCATGTCACGATCACGTAGTGCAGGTACATGTGGTCATCGCGTTCGCATGGCTAGTTTCGCTATCGCATAGAGTATTGTTGGAGGTTGTGGAGTTTGTTCTTCGCGATCGTGAAGGATGTCCTGCAATCGCATAGGGTACTTTTGTTCAATGATTATAAGTACTATATTTTCGTGGTTTTCAGCCATTTTATCATATTTGGAGCTATGGAGCTCGGATTGAGACGATTTTTGAGGTGATTTTCACCACATAGATTGGGGTAAGTGTTCACTAGTCTGTTTTGATTATATGTCATGAATTCGTCTTCTTTTGGCATTTGATGGATGATTTCAAAATGAAATTTGGGGGGTTTTGTCTAAAATTTTATAAAATATTTTTTTTTGAGTTTGAACATCGATTCAGAGTCGGATTTGAGTGAATCTAGTATGGTTGGACTCATAATTGAATGGGTTGTCAGATTTTATGAGTTTGTCGGGTTCTGAGGTACGGGCCTGGGTTTGACTTTTTGTTGACTTTGGGACTTTTGATTAAGGATTCAACCTTTATCGATTGCGTTTGTTTTGGCATTATTTGATATTCTTGAGTTGCTTTTGGCTAGTTTCGAGCCGTTCGAAAGTCGGTACGCACGAGATGGCATTTCTAGAGTATTGTTCGGCTTGCTCGGTATTGGATTCGGCTTGTTGGAGGTAAGTAAAAGTTCTAAACTTGGTGATGAGGGTATGAACCCTTGAATATACGTATTATGTGTTTGGTGTTGAGGTGATTCACATACTATGTGACGGGCGTGTAGGCGTGCACCATGTGAGTTATGACTCGGATGATTCTGCGTACCGTGTAGTATTTTATCTTGTTTTTTCCAAGAAATTTCTACATTTTAGAGTAATTGAGTTGTGATCCATGTTAAAAATCATGTTTAGGTCATGTACTTATTCTGATGGGAACCACTGAGGTCATTTGTGCTGTTGAGTTATTTGCTTAAATTGCATTACTCAGTCATATTCATTCATTTGCCTATCATATCTCAGTCTCTTTTATAATTTGTTGTCACATCATGTTATCATTGTTTGGGTTGATTGTCATGAAATTTGCCAGATCGGAAGACTGGAGAGATTGATGATTGAGTGAGGCCGAGAGCCTGATTTTGAGTGATGATTGTGGCATCGTGCTGCACGCCGCAGCATGACATATTGGCTTTATATGTATTATTGTTATATGGATCGGGCTGCATGCCACAACAGGCCTTATGAGCTTTATTATTATGGGATCGGGCTGCACGCGCGCAACATGCCAGATTGGCTTTATATTAGCGCTTGGGCAGGATCTGCCCCTCTAGAGTCTGACATACCAGCAGTGAGCACAGGTACCTACTGAGTCCGAGTGCCGAGTGATTGAGAGTGTTGAGTGATGGTAGGTGCTGAGTGACTGAGCATGCGGAGGGAGGTTAAATACCCCGAGAGCATGAGCACATGAGTTTATCACGGTGGTGCATTACATTTGACATGCATAGTTAGCATGTAGGCATAGCGATGCATTTCCTCATGTTGTACGATATTGTGATATTCATGACTTCACATGCAAATTGACATGTAAGCATAGAGATGTACTTTCCTCATGCTATCTGATATTTGAAATATCTTATCTGTAGTTGAAAGGTTTTTTGGAAAAAATCATAGATTTTGACTTACTCATATTTTGGTAATTTTGCTTAAAGATTTGAGTTTTTCTGTTATACTTGAAAAGCATACCTATTTTCAATAACTATGCATGAGCTGAGCATCATATCCTTGAGTTATTTTTGCACTATTTTTATTATGTTGTTTGCTATTGGTGTTGGACTCTGACCGTTGTCCAATCTTGTCACTACTATCAACCTAAGGTTAGGTTTGTTACTTACTGAGTACATGTGATCGGTTGTACTAATACTACATTCTGCAACTTGTGTGCAGATTTTAGATGATGGTGTTGCTGTGTATGACGACAACTGGCATTGAACGTGTACCTGCGTTCCGATCATAGTTTCCTTTTGTTCTTGGTAGATTTATAATTATTAATCCGTTCATATATATTTCAAACAGATGATGTATTTATTTCATACCAGCTTTGCGAACTCTAAATCTTAGAAGCTCATGATTTGTACAACCAATCCTTGGTATTTTTGTATAAATATTCAGTTGTATTATCATTACTTCTCTTAGTAAATCTCATCTGAAATGGATTATTGTTAAATTGACTTACCTAGAGGGTTGGGTTAGGTGCCATCACGACTAGTTGGATTTTGAGTCGTGACATGCTTTCTGTGTGATATGGACTGGGTTGATAGCACGTGAGTGGCCATGAAAATCTGAGTTATGATAGCACATGAGTTGTCCGTGCGATTATTATATATGGAATGCGAGTTATCCGTGCACCGTGTAAATAAGGATCCATCCCCCTAAGGTCACCCTCATGTTTCTCTCTTGAAGGTGTACATGTGGTATGAGAAAAAATGATCAGTGTTATGTTTGGTTATTTCATTTCTTCTCTACTTGTAATTTCCTTGGATGTATGCATATTTTATTCGCATATCTTCTCTATATACTAGATCAGGAATGTATACATGCCTTGTTGTGCATATCTTCTCTATATGCTGGATTATTAATTAATACAGGGCTTTGCACATTATCTCTTGTGCACTGAGGTGACTTTATCTATGTTTTGTGATTAGATGGTACTATTATTGTGTACTTGTGAAATTTATGAAATGAGCATGTTATTAGCGAGTTTTACTAACAAATATTGTTGATATTAGCTCGTCGAGGTTAGTTATGATACTTGATGAGTACATGGTGTCGGTTGTACTCATACTAAAATCTACACTTAATTGTGCAAATCTAGGTGTTGGACTAAGCCGACAACCGATGTGATTATTGTTGTGAGTTGCCGAGAGATGAGGTAGAACTGCATTTCAACCGCAATATTTGGCATCTCTTATCATTTCAGTATTGTTATTTTCATTCAAACAGTATTTTTGTTTTGTATTCCAGACTTGTACTTCTATTTTGGAGCTCATGACTCTGTATTGTTAGTTGTAAGGGATTGTCTGTATTGATGCAGTTTATTTACGACAGTTGGCTTTGCATTTATATTATTACCATTAACTCTATTATCTATTCTGGTTTTGTTATTCTGACTTGTCTAGAAAGTGAGTTAGGTACCATCACGACCAAAATGTGGTTTTGGGGCCGTGACACATGAGTGATAACAAATGAGAGAATATTGTAATTGAGGAAGAAGAAAGTGCATGTCAGCTCATTTTCAACATCTTCACGCGCTCTATCCGTGTTATACCCACGCTAAGTGCCACATCAACAACAAGTGTCTAATACATACAATTTGTATATAGATTAAGTATTCATGTTACGACCCAAATTCCAAACTAAGGGGTCGTGATGACGCCTAATACTGCTTGTTAGACAAGCCAATACTTAGCAGAAATAAAAGAAGTAATATTGCATACAATAACATGAAATCATAAATAAGGATAAAACTCAGTAATGTATAACGCAACTAGAATCAACAAGTGTCTAACACCTCCAAGAACTGGAGGCACTAGTACATGAGCGTCTGCATAATTACTAAATACAATATCTGAAATAAATAATACACTGAGTCGAAAGTCTAAAAGATGGGTGACATCAAGGCATGCAGACGAGAGTGAAACACTACCTCGAGTCTCCACACCCAAGCAAGCTTGTTAGCTCTCTGCACTCCACTGGGTCCAACACCGAAAATCTGCACCCGAAGCATAGAAGTATAGTATAAGTACTGTCGCCTTCTATTTTCTCGCGAAAGCGGGTTTCGACATGTGACAACTCTTTTATATAGGATTAAAAGAGAGGGTTCACCACCCAACAAATTTTAGGTGTGTTAGGGAACCTATTTGTAAATAACTCCAGTTTAACTAGTCAATGTCACCAAAAGTCGGGTAAGGATTCAAGTTACCTCAAAAATAAGGTGTTAAGCACTCTTTGAGGTCCACAAATATGGTTCATGGATGAAATTTAAGCAATGTGACATTATTGGGTTATTAATTCTAAGTTAGTACTAGGTGTTAGGTTGCTAAGTTGTTAGATAAACCTAAGTGGCCAAGTATATGTCACGATCCAAAATTCACTAGTCGTGATGGCACCTAACCTGACCCGCTAGGTAAGCCAAATGTTAATTGTCCAATTTCCATTATATTAACAAGATAATTAAATGAAAGTAATTTACGGAATTTTATACATTTCCCAAGGACTGGTAGTACAAATCATGAGCTTTTACGAATAGAGTTTATAAAGAAACAATAAAATAAATACACAGTCTGTTTGAAAAATACATAAACAGAGTTCATAAGCTAAGGCTACCCCGAACAAAAGAGGCAGCTACAACAGGGACGTCGGTACATCTTCAAGTCCTACAACCATCGAGCATAGCAACAACAACAGTCGAACATCTGCACGCAATGTGCAGAAGTGTAGTATCAGTACAACCGACCCCATGTACTGAGTAAGTAACAAACATAATCCTTAGGTTGAAAGCAGTGACGAGTTAACACTAGGTCGGGTCCAATACCATTATTCTACAACGACTCGCAACAACGTAATACAAGTATAAAAAAACGTATCTCAGAAGCAACATGCTCAACTCGCTCACAGTTCTAGAAAATAGACATGCTTTTGAAATATCTTATTGAGAACTCAAATCTTTCGCCAAAACGCCGAAATACAAGTAAGTTTGAAAACTATAATTTTCCCAAATCTTTTCAGCAATAAGTAAGATGTTTCATTTTCTTTACAAAGTAACAAGTATAAAATACCTCTCTGAGCCCACATGTCAATGTGTGTAATAAGTCATGGATGACGTGATACTATGTAACATGAGGAAAAATGCATCTCTATGCCTGTATGTCATGCGTCCATGTAAAAGCCTGTATGTCACGTGTGCATGCAATGCCATGTACCTCGATCCATACACGTTTATAGTCTACTGCGCTCATTGGGGTGTTCAGACTCTGGAGGAGCCTAATCTCTAAGCAAGGACAACTCCTGTGCTGCACGGACAACTCACGTGCCATAATATCAATATCTGGATTCGCACAGACAACTCACGTGCTACAAAGATAACTCACGTGCCATAGTATACATACCTGGATCCACACGGACAACTCACGTGCTATGGTATCAATATCCTCACAACCAGGTCCCCGACCTTACTCAGTCATCAATCTCTCATGTCTCGCTCACGAGCTCACAATGTCTTGAAACTAGCCCGACAATAAGAATATGATATATCAATAGATAACAACCGAGACTGAGATATGCTATGATGCATGAACATCACTGAGTAAAATATATCAATGAATTATGTGAAATAACAGCAAGGAACGACCACTATGGGTCTCAATAATATCGGCATAAAGTCTAAACATGACATCTAGCATGATTTACAACTCAATTAATTTATCACATGGTAAAAACACAAATATCGACAAAATAAGGCCGCTATACAGTGTCGTGGGAACCACAGGGTCCTAACTCACAGGGTGTACGCTCACACGCCCGTCACCTAGCATGTGCGTCACCTCCATACCAATCACATAATACGTAATGTGGGGTTTAATACCCTCATCACTAAGTTTAGAAGAGTTATTTACCTTAACATCATAGAAGTCCTACTACGGAATGTTCTCGCCCATCGAATCGATCTCCAAAATCTTTAAATCTATTCACAACCAGTACAATACCATCAATAAATGCTATGGAATGAATTCCACAAGAAAAACTATCAAATTAGACCAAAATCCCAAAATCGGCTCAAACCTGGCCCTGGGGTCCATGTCTCGAAATCCGATAAAATTTACAAAACTAGAAATCTCATTCACTCACGAGTCCAACCATACCAAATTTATCAAAATCCGACCTCATTTGGTCCCTCAAATTCCCAAATCACACTCTCCAATTTCCAAGCCCTAATCTCCTCACTTTCATCCCTAATTTCTACTAATTCATGATTAAACAACTAAAAATTACCATAATCATGAGTATTAGGCTCAAGTAACTTATCTCAATGAAAACCCCATTGATTCCTTCTTCAAAACTCTCCAAAAAGCCTCAAATATGAATAGCAATGGTGAAGAATACACAAAAATTCACGAAGTCTTCTTTTTATACTTTCTGCCCAGGCCCTTCGCACCTGCGGACCAACCTTGCTTCTGTGTCACTGCACCTACGGAAAATCCATCGCAGGTGCGGAACTCACTTAGGATTCCAGGATCCGCATCTGCAGACAAATCTCGCACCTGCGGATCGCGCACCTGCATACTCGCACTCCGCTTCTGTGGAAACTGACCAACTCTACCTTTTTCACATCTGTTCCCCAGGTCTCGCACCTGCGGGCTCGCAGATGCGACCACTATCTCGCACCTGCGCATCCTGCATATCCCAACACTTCCCACACATACGACTTCCAAGGCGCACCTGCGGCCTCGCACCTAGGGCCAAACCCTCGCAGGTGTGATCACACCAGCAACAACCAACTTCAACAATTTCTCCAACTTCAAACTTGATCTGTTAACCACCCGAAACATGCCCGAGTCCCTCAGGACCTCAGCCAATAATACCAACAAGGCACGCATCAGCATAAGAACTTAGTCGAACCTTCGAATCACTCAAAACAAAATCAAAACACCAAATTAACCTCGGATTCAAGCCTAAGAACTTCTAGATTTCCAAATTCGGCAAACGACACTGAAACCCACCAAACCTCATCCGAATTTTGCACAGACGTCAAAAATGACACTACGAACCTACTTCCACTCCCGGAATTCCATTCCGACTCCGATATAAAATTTTCCATTGCCGACCGAAAATCACCAAATTTCCAATTTCGCCAATTCAAACCCAATTCTACCACGGACCTCCAAATCACATTCCGAACACGCTCCTAAGACCAAAATCACCTAACAGAGCTAATCGAACCATAAAAATCAAAATCCGAGATCATTTACACATAATTCAACATACTGTTGATTTTCCAACTTAAACTTCTAAATAGGAGACTAAGTGTATCTTTCCGCTCCGAAACCCAAACCAACCGACCCGACACAATACCACTGAATAACACATAAAGACATAACTCTTGAAATGACAGGCCGGGTCATTACATCCTCCCCAACTTAAACATACGTTTGTCCTCGAACGTGCTCAGAGTTGTTCCAAAACCATCAAATCGCGAAATAACCTTACCATGCACGTACCCGGGTGTGATCCCACGTCACCCAATGTCACGACCCCAAATCCTAAACCGGCCGTGATGGCGCCTATCATGGAACTAGGCTAGCCAACAATCACATATTTACAGTTTCTTTCCAAAATCCCAATCATTTTCAACATTTCATAGATATAAATAAATTACTGAATCTATTAAGCAATATAAACTAGTAAACAGTCTAAAACCATCCCCAAGATCCGGAGTCAACATGTCATGAGCATCTAAGGAATATACCAAAAAAAAGTCCACTATTATAATAGAAAAACTCGGAACGAACAACTAGGTACAAAATAAGAAAAGGGAAAACAGAGATGCCGCGGACGGTGAACAACTACCTCTAAATCCCAACTCTGGCCCCGCACAGAAATAGATGGTTAACGCTCGGTATCAGCACCTGTATCTGCACACAGGGGTGCAGGGAGTAATGTGAGTACGCCAACTCAGTAGTAATTAAAATAAATCAAGTCTAAGAAGTAAGAAGCACATAAAAATCAAATCATCAATTCACTATATGCACAACCTTTCTTTCCAACAGTATATATATATATATATATATATATATATATATATGAAATCAACATGCCTTAAAAGCTAACTTTAGTAAAATCCTTTGAAAAAAGTGTTTTCCATCAATTTCAGAAATAAAAATAACCGAAGGATTTAGTGTAAAAATGAAATAAATCATAAGTATCCCCTCGGGCCAAAACATGAATCATAAATCGCCTCTCGGGCAGAGCATCACTTAGCATAGCTCACAGTCACTCAGTATCAGCCCCTCGGGCAACCTCATTGTCACTCATGCCTCCCAATCACTCGGCACTCGCACTCGGCACTCAGTAGGTACCTGCACTCATTGGGGATGTATACATACTCCGGAGGGGCTCCTTCAGCCCAAGCGCTAATATCAAGCCACCTCGTGGCATATCATATCCTCACACAATCAGGCCCTCGTCATCACTCAGTCAGAAACTCTCAAAAGCCCCTTGGGCGTATCAGTAAAACGAGGTACTCGACCCAAAAATATCATTTTATATCTCCAAACAGTGTAAATAAGGCCGAGCTTCGAAATCAGTTAAACATAGCATGACTGAGTGTAAATCATAAGTCAACACAGTGAGGAAATAGCAGTAAAAAGAAAAGCCCCCAAGGGGTCTAAGCAAGTTTTTGCGTCGCAATTCGATATTCAAGGTCGCTGCAATGTAGGACTGCTGGAATTTCGCC
>MDKI01265526.1:0-28560 GCA_005239505.1 Nicotiana paniculata | reverse complement strand
ATAAACTATGAAATTAAAGGAAGAAAAGAGAATAAAAACTAGGTAGAAGCCTCCTTCAAGCATGGTATGTTTTCCTCCACGTCAATTCCCCCTCGTGAATATCTCTCCTCCAAAGTTGTGTTTTTGGGTCTATTTATATGTCTTGGGACAAACCCTAAACGTGTAGGAGACTTCTATTTAAACCAGAAAACACTTAAAACCTTCAAAACTCGGATTGGACCGGACCAGGGACCAGGCTTTATGTCCCAAACGTCCAGATAAAGCCTGGCCAGGCTTGGCGTTAGGGCTCTAACGCCCCCCAAACGCCTTGTCCTACTAGGCTTTATAGCCCAAACGCCTAGCTATAGCCTGGTATGACCAGGCTTTATGGCTCAAATGTCCGTCTATAGCCCGGTTCACTCCTTTTTGACTCTTGAGCGTATTTTTTACCTTTATGCATCCATTTAGCTCGACTTCCATCTCCAATTCACCTACGCATGAAATAGACTCCATTATGCACATACGATGTGTATTTTTATCATTAACGCACATAAAATGTAAGACACATAATGCTGTAAACCATGAATTTTATCTACACATCAATGCACATGCTAGGTGACAGGCATGTGGGCGTGCACCATGTGAATTTTGACTTCGTTATTCATGTGGTACTGTGTAGTTACCCGATGTTATCTGTAACCATGAAATTTCTACGTACTTGATCTATTGAGCTGTGATCCATGTTTGAAACCATGTCTAGGTTACATGTTTATCTTGTTGGGACCCACTGAGATCATTTCTGCTGTTGAGTTATGTGTTTTCATCACATTACATACTCGGTCATACGCATTCATATACATCTCATATCTCAGTATCTGTTGTTTGATACATCATATCATCATTTTCGGGCTAGTTTCATGACATTTTTAGCCCGTGAGAGAGAGACTGGAGAGATTGATGACTGAGTGAGGCCGAGGGCCTGATTATGAGTGATATTTATGGGATCGGGCTGCACAGCGTAGCGGGTTTTACTGATTTATGATAGCACTTGGGTTGAAGGTGCCCCTCCGAAGTCTGCACACACTCCTAGTGAGAGCAGTTGATTTTATATATATATATATATATATATATATATATATATATATATATATATATATATATATATATATATATATATATGGATCGGGTTGCACGCCTCAACGAGCCTTATGGCTATATATATGGATCGGATTGCACGCTGCAATGAGCATTATGGCTATATATATGTGGATCGGGTTGCACTCCGCAACGGGCCTTTTGGTTATATGTGGATCGGGCTGCACATCGCAGCATGTATTGTATAGTGCTGAGTGATTGTGTGCTGGGTATTGAGCATGGTGAGAGAGAATGCAAGACAATGAGATTAAGTAATTTGAGAGGTTGAGTACATGAGTTCATCATTGAGATTCATTGCATTTGACATGCGTGCTTGAGATATATGTGTAAATATGTATTTCTTTCTGCTACCCAAATTTGGTGACATTTATGATTTTACTTGTATCTTGATATATAGGCATAAAGATGTGCTTTCCTCATGCTATCTGAAAATGAAACGTCTTATTTATTGTTGAAAGGATTTTTTAGGAAAATCATAGTTTTCAAGATTACTCATATTTTTGGCAATTTCGGTAAAAGATTTGGGGTTTTCACTAAGATACTTGAAAAACATGCCTATTTTCTAGAACGGTGAACGAGCTGAGAATTTTATTTATGAGATACTTCTTTTATTACGTGCACTCTGTTGTTATGAACTTTTGTTGGCCGTTGGTGTCGGATCCGACCTTTGTTCCAGCTCGTCACTACTTTCAACCTAATGTTAAGTTTGTTACTTATTGAGTACATGGGGTCGGTTGTACTCATACTACACTTTTGCACCTTGCATGAAGATGTTGACTGTTGTTGTTGCAGTGATCGACGAGAGCTGGAATTTAAGATGTACTTGCGTTTCGGTGGTAGCTGCCTCTTGTTCATGGTAACCTTAGAATATTTAGATCTATACACGTATATTTCCAACAGATGATGTTCTTTATTTCATTTTAGCTTTTGTAAATACTAAATCTTAGACGCATGATTTGTACCACCAGTCCTTGGGAAATGTATAAGATTCATATAATTTCTTTTACTTAATTGTCTTATGAAATATTATTAGAATTGAATAGCTATTAATTGATTTACCTAGCGGATTGGATTAGTTGCTATCACGATTAGTGAATTTTAGATCGTAACAGGTGTGGAGCGGATTTGTGTTCCATGTTCGTTGGAAATACAAACAAAGGAGAAACCAATTAGTCTTGGTGGTGGGCGTTTCCCACAAAATACTTGGAGAATACCGATGGCACATATCTCTAGATATTGAGCTCGAGGGGCTCGTCAATAGTCAATACTGGTGTGGGCTATGCAGTATTTAGATCGATAGTGAAATTTGGGGAGGTGCAAACGAAATTCCACTTTTGAACTTTGAAGTTGAACAAAAACAGAAGCTAGATATAAGTGTAGTGCCTTTTGGAAAACAATGAGGGCTTGACCCAAAATCAGATTTCTATACCATATAATAGGTAAAAATAGCACGAGCTAGTCAATTTTCGGACTGAACATTCAAAAATAGCCAGCATTTGCAATGTCATTGAAAAATAACTACTATTTTGCTATAACATGAAAAGTTCCAGCATAATATACTGGAGATGGGTACACCTGTGTATGAACTTCCAGCATATTATGTTGGAACTCCAACACGCAGAAATTTCCAGCATAATATATTGGAGATGGAGCACCTGTGTATGAACTTCCAGCATATTATGCTGGACCGGTATATTATACTGGAACTCCAGTATATTATGCTGGAGTTCCAGTATACTTATGCTGGAACTTCATTATAATATGCTGGAACTCCAATATAATATGCTGGAGTTCCAGTATACTTATCCTGGAGTATTTTCGAATTTTGAACAATGTTTTCGTTCAAAATTATCTTTACATAAAAAGTGGCTAAATTTCGATTACTTTTGAAACTGTGGCTATTTTTGAATGACGGCTAGTAAATCTGGCTATTTTTTGAGAAAAAAAAATAATTTGTTCAACAAAAGCTAAGCTATACCTTCTAAAAAGTACGAAGACTCTTCCACCAGTTATTAGAACAATGGCAATGGAAATTCTTCTCTGCTTGATTATTTTGGTTCCTTTTTTGTGATTCGTTAATGGTGGAATTTGATTTAAAAAAAGAGAAAAAAAATAGGGAAGATTTGGGGAAATTGACGGGAGGCTCTTACCCGAGTCAATAGAATTTGGCTAATTAGCTTCCCTTGTTGTTTAACCCAACAAAAAAGCCTCCTCCCTTCGGAGTTCGGTCTACAATGAATGACCAATTGTTATTGGGCACACTCATTAAGGAAATATAAAATTCTAGACAAAAATAGTTAGTGTGACTAAACTACCGTTAATTAAATGTTGCACCATAGTTAATGTGAGGAGTAAAAGGCTTTTTAGGGATACGTACATAAGGGTAATTTTGGAAAAATAAATTGAATTTTTTCTTCATTATATAAATGGACACTTATTTTGGACCAAAATAAAAAGCAAATTGATCACTTATTGTGGACCGGAGGGAGTAGTAATTAGGGTGTTTTCATATAAAAATAGCACGGGCTAGCCAATTTTCGGACTAGTCATTTAAAAATAGTCAGCGTTTGCCAAGTCATTGAAAAATAACCACTATTTTACTGCAACAGAGACCGGTCCAGCATAATATATTGGAGTTCGATGCACCTGTGTATGAACTTCCAGCATATTATGCTGGAATTCCAACACGCGAAAGTTCCAGCATAATATACTGGAGATTCGAGCACCTGCGTATGAACTTCCAAGATATTATACTGGACTGATATACTTTGCTGGAACTCCAGTATATTATGCTGGAGTTCTAGTATACTTATGCTGGAACTCCATTATATTATGCTGGAGTTCTAGTATACTTATGTTGGAACTCCAGTATAATATACTGGAGTATTTTTCGAATTTTGAATAGTGTTTTCATTCTGGTTTATCTTTACATGAAAAGTGGCTAAATTTCGATTACTTTTGAAAGTATGGCTATTTTTGAATGACCACTTGTAAATCTTGCTATTTTTGAATTTCTCCCGGTTCACAAATACCCAGAAAGGGCCTAAACTACCCCTATTAGTTACGAAATGGTTTATAAGTACCCTTTGTCCATCTATCCGCCCGAAAAAGCACACGATGTTAATTCTATCTATACTATATTAAAAGGACGAATGCTGGCACCTATCGTGGTACTAGGCTAGCCAATTTACTGGACATAATACAAAGAACTTTCCATTTAAAACAACAACGAAATATATCAAAAACTTGCACGTTTAGTATTTCAAATCTGTGGATAATCAAACGAAATATCTAAACCAAAATCCCCAAACCCGGAGTCAACAGTCATGACCAACTAAATAGAACACAAAATCTGACACGGTTTACTTAATACATCAAGTCTAGGAAAAATATAAATAGCAACAAAATTAGAGGGAGAATGGTGGGGCTGCGAACGTGTATAGGCTATATTTACGTATTTTATTCGCTTATTACACTCTAATTTACTGCACTTTAATTGAGTTTGAGCTTTAATCGCTAGTGTTTTGCACTAATTGTGTGTTTTATGACTTGTAGCAGTGATTCCGAGCTATGTAGATGTTATGTAATGAATTAAAGTGATTTGGAGCTTTGAAGTCTGAGTAAAATCCCATGTAATTAAGTCGGGATCGTTCTCAGGGATCAAAATTTGATAGTTAAGAACGAAAGAAGAATCGAGTAGGCATATTGTGTACTGTCTAGTAAAATTCACATAACATTTCGCTCAGAACTCCATTTGGGCTCCACAATATATGGTTGGAAATATAACTAAAAGGGCTACAACTTTCATGTTTTACGTTTTTCCAAATACCAAGAAGACAATGGTGAAAAGGAGAAGTCAGGAAAACGCCAGGCCAAACCAGGCTTTAGCCTGGCGAGGCCAGCCTAAAGCTAGGCCAGACCAGGCTTTAGCCTGGCGAGGCCAGCTTAAAGCCAGGGTCCAGATCCAACTTTTCAAGTATTAAATACTTTTCCGGTGTAACTAGGAGTGACTTACACGTTTAGAGCTTATTCCAAACATATAAATACACCCAAAAACACAACTTTGACAGATTTTTGCCATTGGAGACAAGAGGAGATTGTGGAACACTACTCGGAAGCTCAAAACATTGATTTTTTCATCCCTTATTCCCTACTCTGTAATTTAATTATGAAATTTACTTTGGATTCATTACTATGAGTATGAGGAGCTAAACTCCTAATCTAGGGTTTTGATGGAACCTTTTGTAGGATAAATTCTTGTTATGTTTTTAAATAATTGAGCCGTTGGATTTCTCTACTTGTTCAACTACGTGTTTATTGTTGTTGATTGAATGACCATCGATTGACTGCGCCTATTTATTATGTGTTTCTTGAGAAAGGATACATATATAGGTGGTTGTTGAACAACGTCACTCCTAACGTAAGTGAGAAATCAATACAGCGGGTTTAAAGGTAGGTTTAGAAATAACAAAGCCTTGACGTGGTCATAATGAGTTGTTAGATAAAGCCAACTAGTGTAGTTCGAGAGAATATGTCTAGTAAGTTGTTGTAGTTTCTTGAGAGAGAATTACGGCACCTAAATTGCTCACGATCAGTGGAGAATACATAGGCGAAATTGTATGGAAAATAGCGGGAAGGAGTCCCACAATTGGGGAAATCATAACTCTAGACCTTCTTAATTTAGTCTCCAACCCTAAGTATCTTTAGTTGTTAATTTACTACTTTAGTTTGTTAGTCAATTAGTTAGATATAAGAATCTTAATATTATAACTTAGGAATTGTTTGAGCTTGTCTTCTTAGTGATACTGAACAGTTATAGCGAAACCTTAGTTCTCTGTGGGATTCGACTCCGGACTTTTAGACCGGATTATACTCGAGCGATCATTTATCCTTTTTAGGACTAGAGTTGGGCGTGATTAGAACACCGTGCAGCTACCTCACAATCGCTGACAACTGCTCCACTGATGAACAACCGAGTCTCACTCGAACCGGGCACCTGGATCTGCACACAAGGTGCAGGGAGTAACGTGAGTACACCAACTCAGTAAGTAACAAATATAAATAAGGACATGAGTGCAGTGACGAGCTTTTATAATCATGAAAATTCATATAATAAACATCAGTGGAAAACCATAAATCAAGTCAGGGATCTACGTCCCGAAAGTCTCATAAAAACTCCATTTTTCCCTTTCCAAATTTCATAGAAAAACATTGGTTCAACATTTATCGTTTAGAGGCAAAAATGTAAGGAAGAGTGAAAACAGTAGTTTCATAGCAAATAAGCCCCTCGGGCACAGTGTCACTCACAATATAAAGCCTCTCGGGCAAGCCTCTTAGTCACTCGGGACTCATCTCTCGTCAATCAACACTCAGCACTCACGCTCAATAGATGCCATATAATAATCGATGCGGCGTGCAGCCCGATCCATCACTATCCTAACAAATCCGGCTCTTGGCCTCGCTCAGCCATCACCCGCACAAGCCACTCGGGCATCTCACCACAATCACAGGGACTTAGCCCAAAACATTTTTCATTTGTTTGAAAACAGGGTGATAAACAGAAATGAAAATGAACAAGTATAAATCGTGACTTAGATCATATTTTCTATCAAAAACAGTGTGAGAAATAGTAGTAAAATACCCCGGAGGGTCCAAACAGGTCAGCACTAGGCCCCAAACATGGCATACAGCCCAAATATAGTGTAAATCTCTAGAACACGGAGTATCACGTGATTTCAAATTAATTACGCGGCTTAATAGTCGCTATTGGACGGACCAAGTCACAATCACTATAGATGCACGCCCACACGCTCGTCACCCAGCATGTGCGTCACCTCATTTATCAAAACAATATGAAATACCGAGGATTCATACCCTCAGGTCAAGATTTACGTTCGTTACTTACCTCAAACTGGAAGAAAACTACTCTGCGATGCCTTTTCTTCTTGACTCGGCCTCAACACACTCCGAATCTATTGAAAACAGATTCATATCATCAAAATACGCTAAAAGGACAAAGCCCACTCGAAAATATCATATTTACATCATAAATCCCGAAATTGGCCAAACCTGACCCTCGGGCCCACGACTTGGATTCCAATAAAAATCACAAAACCAGAATCCTTGCACTCTCGCGAGTTCATGCATACCAAATACATCAAAATCACACCCCAAATGGCCCCTGAATTCCCCAATTTAAACGCTCAAGTTTCAAGCCCTTAATCTTCAAATTTCACCATTAAAACGTGAATAAACAATGGGATAATTGCCATAAACACAAGATACAAAGTCCATGTAGCTTACCTCACTGAATACACTTGATTCCCCCTTGAAATCCCTGCTCAAAGCTCTAAAATCCGTCAAAAACTGGTGAAGGAAATGAGAGAATTTCGCGAAGGCAACCTTATATAGGTTCTGCCCAGCTATATCGCACCTGCGACAAATCCCCGCACCTGCGAAAAATCCTTAACAGGTACGGAATCTCACTTACGCCAAAATTCCGCATCTGCGGTCCTCATCACGCACCTGTGGGCCCGCAAGTGCAACCAAACTTCCGCACCTGCGCTCCCAAGCCAAGTTCCTCTTTTCTGCATCTACGCAAGGCTTTCCGCACCTGCGGCTCCCCGTCTGCAGGTGCGAGCACACCAGAAGGCCTTCACCAGCATCCTTTTGCTACAATTTTTCCCAACTTCCAACCTCCCGAAATCATCCGAAATCAATCCCGAGACCCTCGAGGCCTCAACAAAAAGTACCAACAAGTCATTTATGAGTTTATAACATTTTGTGGCCTATCCGAAACTCACCTGAGCCCTCGGAGATCTAAACAAAACATGCACGTAAGTCTAAAAACATCATACGAACTTGCTCACGCGATCAAATCATGAAAATAATAGGTAAAACTATGAATTAAACCTCAAAACTCATCATTTTTCTCAAGAACACTTAAAGTTCACTATTTCTCAACCGGACGTCCGAATCACGTCAAATAAACTCTGATTCTCACCAAATTTCACATTTAGCCTTTAATTACTATAAAAAATTTGTACCGGGCTCCGAAACTAAAATACGTCCCCGATACCAATGGTTTAACACATTAACTCTTTTCTGTATTTCATTAATAATTCAGCAAAACAATTTCTTTTGAAAATTGATTTCTAAGGCTTGGGACCTCGGAATTCAATTCCAGGCATACGCCCAAGTCCCATATTTTATTGTGGACCTTCCGAAATCGTCGGAACATAGATCCGGGTCCATTTACTCAAAAGATTGACCAAAGTCAACTATAATTAAATTTTAACTCTAGAAATTACTATTTCCCATATTTTCACATAAAAGCTTTCCGGTTTCACGCTCGGACTGCGCATGCAAATCGAGGTAATTAAAATTAATATTTTTATGGCTAGTAAGCCTAGAATGGAGTCTTAATTCATAAAATTACCCTTGGGTCATCAGAATCTCCACCTCTAAAACAAATGTTCGTCCTCGAACGGACATAGAAAATGACCTGAACTGACAAACAAGTGGGTATATCTACTCTGCATGTCCAACTCGGACTCTCAAGTAGCTGACTCAACAGGCTGACCCCTCCACTGCACTCGAATTGAAGGATAACTCTTTGATCTCAACTGACGAACCTGCCGGTCTAGAATGGCTACCGGCTCTTCCTCATAAGTCAAATCTTTGTCCAATTGGACAGAGCTGAAATCTAACACATGGGACGGTTCACCATAATATTTCCGGAGCATAGATACATGAAATACCGGATGAACTGAGGATAACCCTGGAGGCAACGCAAGTCTATAAGCTACCTCCTCTACTCTATCTAGAATCTCAAATGGCCCGATATACCTAGGGATCAACTTGCCCTTCTTCCCAAATCTCATGACACCCTTCATGGGTGATACCCGAAGTCATACCCTCTCTCCAACAATGAATGCCACATCACGAACCTTACGATTGGTGTAACTCTTTTGCCTAGACTAAGCTGCACGAAGTCGATCCTGTATAATCTTGACCTTATCTAAGGCCTCTTGAACTAAGTCAATACCCAATAACCGAGCCTCTCCCGGCTCAAACCATCCAACTGGCGATGTATAGCGTCTACCATATAATGCCTTGTAGGGAGCCATCTGAATGCTCGACTGATAACTATTATTGTAGGCAAACTCCGCTAACAGCAAGAACGGATCCCAAGAACATCAAAAGTCAATTACACAAGTGCGGAGCATATCTTCTATAATCTGAATAGTACGCTCGGACTGCCCGTCCGTCTGAGTATGAAATGTTGTGCTCAACTCAAATCGGGTATCCAACTCTCGTTGAACTACCCTCCAAAAGTGCGAGGTAAACTGCGTACCTCGATCAGAAATGATAGATACAGGCACACCGTGAAGGAGAACAATCTCTCGAACATATATCTCTGCCAACCGCTCCGAAGTGTAAGTATTTGCCACTGGAATGAAATGTGCTGATTTAGTGAGCCTATCCACAATAACCCAAATGGCGTCGAACTTCCTCTGAGTCTGTGGGATTCCAACAACGAAGTCCATAGTGATACGCTCCCACTTCCACTCAGGAATCTCTATCTGCCGAAGTAAACCACCGGGTCTTTGATGCTCATATTTCACCTGTTGGAAATTCAAACAATGAGCCACATTAGCAACAATATATCTTTTCATCCTTCTCCACCAATAGTGTTGTCGTAGGTCCTGGTACATCTTGGCAGCACCCGGGTGAATAGAATACTTAGAACTGTGAGCTTCTTCAAGAATCATCTCACGAAGGCCATTAACAATAGGCAAACATATACGACCATGCATCCTCAAATTACCATCATCTCCAACTGTAACCTTCTTGGCACCACCACCGTGCCGAACTGTGTCCCTAAGGACCTCAAGTGCGGGCCATCATCCTGTCGATCTCTGATACGCTCGAATAAGGAAGACCGAGCAACTGTACAAGCTAGAACATGGATGGGCTAAATATCCAACGTCTCGAACTGATTGGACAAAGTCTGAACATCGGAAGTTAACAGTCTCTCACTAACTAGAATACATGCAAGGCTTCCCATACTTACTACTTTTCTACTCAATGCATTGGCCACCACATTGGCCTTTCCCGAATGATACAATATAGTGACGTCATAATCTTTCAATAACTCTAACCATATACTCTGTCTCAAATTAAGATCCTTTTTCTTGAACAAGTACTGGAGGCTACGATGATCCGTGTAAGCCTCACATGGCACGCCATAAAGATAGTGCCTGCATATTTTTAATGCATGAACAATGGCTGCCAACTCTAAGTCATGGACAAGATAATTCTTCTCATGAATCTTTAACTGCCGAGACACATATGCTATCACCCTTCCATCCTGCATCAATGTTGCTTCGAGCCCAACACGGGAAGTATCACAATATACCGTGAAAGATCCTGAACCTGATGGTAACGCCAATACTGACGCTGAAGTCAGAGTTGTCTTGAGCTTTTGAAAGCTCGCCTGACACTCGTCCGACCATTTAAATGTAACACCTTTTTGGTACAATATGATCTTAATAGTTGCTTATAATCAATTTCAGAATCGTCAAATAACTTCACGTTCATAATAATCTCCTTTCAAACCTTCACAATACTGACAACGAGATGCGACGCATGGAGAACTCATAATTATCTACCTGAATTAACGTGTTTCATTTAACGCCACATGGGCGGGCACCTACCTTGCAGTTTAAAGCTCAATAATTATAACACAGATTTGGAAAATTACGCAAAGATAAATTTTATACAAAAAATTTCAATTTTTTTGAACGATTGGATCTCGTAGATGTGGTTGAAGCAGCTTGTTTTTGCTTGGAAACTCTCATAGGAAGTCGCCTAATATTTATTCCTCATTCAGCCTTCCATCCCAACTCTTCTTCCTTGTGTGTGTCTCCTTGCTTTGTCCGCTATGCATTGGTGATAAATCACCTTTCCTTGCTGCCTCTGCCCTGCACTGTTGAATCATTGCATCTTCCTCACCTTCTTCATAAAACTCTCTCCCCAATATCACTGGATTTGGCATGTCTTGAAACAAATCTTGAGACACTAAAGCATTTCCATCTTCTTTATTAATCAATGCTGCCTTGTTTTGTTTTTGTTGTGTGTCTTGTCTTTTATTTCTGGTTCTATTCACACGTCCAGTGCTAGCTACCTGAGTTGTATTTAGAGAGTTTAGAGGTTTGGAACTTACCAAAGCATCAAGCAACTTTCTGTCCTCTAAAGTGATAGATGGTAGCCTTATATCCTATTGTTGTTGTCCACCAGTCGTGAGTGTTACTACTTCTCCTGAATTGTTTACATGTTTACATATAGTACCTGAATTGGTCATAGAAATCTGCTGATGCCCAGTCGACTTTGCTCCAGACTTATTTGCAAACTGTTGTTGCCCATTCGACTTTGCTCCAGGATTTGTTGCATTCAACCGTTGCTCAGTTGTTTCATTCACCTGCTGCTGCTGCTTCTATCCAGGCTGATTTATTACTAGAAGACTAGCAGTTGTACTGCTCGACAGTATCTGGTGTTGCCCAGGCTGATTTGCTACTGGAAATTCTTGCAAAATTTTTCCAGTTGTCTTATGTTGCTGCCTAGTCTTAGGAATAAAATCAGGAGCTTTTGCATTAAGCTTGGTTCCTGATCCTAACTTAGAAGAAATTCCAATTTTTGGAAAGGATGGTGAACCTACTGATAATATCTCCTCATCACCATTACACCTCTCACCTTCATCAGTAGAATCCTTCGCAAAATCAAATCCCCGGTCTTTTTCATCATCATACTCTGGTTGGTCAGCCCATAACTTAAATTTAATTGCCATTGCCTTCACATTTGCTTTAATAACCTCATTGTTGTTTCCTGTGGACAACACCAATTGTCCATGATCTCCACCATGTTCTCCAGAAGACTCCAAAGATTGCGATGGTACTTCAAAGACGGAAGTGTTCAGCGTAACCAATGGTTGTTTAACCATATTAGTGTTTAGCATCATTGCATTCTGAGCCTCTTTAATAATTTGTTCAACGTGAGGATTAGAAAAATGCAACGTAGTTGCATTGGAACTATGAGCTTGGTTGCCCGTTAGTTCAGTTCCTAATTTGTTCTTAGAGTCATTTCTTCGAACATCCAAATTTTTAGCCAAATTAACAATGTCTTGTCCACCTCGTTCATTGCTGGGTATTGTAACTAATTCTTTGGACATCACATTACCATTTAAAATTGTTGCATCAACTTCAAGCTCCCCAACAACAACAAGAACCTCGTATGTATTTGGTTTGTTCACAAGATTATAAGCATTTGGTCGAACACTTCCTGATTTTGACTTTGTGACACCACATGTTTCTTAGGTGATTTTCTTGTTGAAACCACGTTCCAAACCCCCTCTTTTGTGTTTCTATTATTGCCCTTACCTTCACCAACTGATTTACCAGTGTTAACTTCCTTAGCTACTCCCTTTTGGTCCTTAGCAATCTGTTGAGCCGGAGTCCCCTGCTCACTTTCTGCTTGAGCAGTTGGAATTTCAGCCTCTACATTGACAACCTTTGTACCTGTAGAGACTCTTCTATCATCAGCTGAAATACCATCACTAGCTTTCCCAAGTTGCAAAGCTGCACCAGCTCGATCAACAGTCACCTTTAAACCTGCAGCAGTTGACGCAAGAGTTGCATCCTTAATAAAATGCAAAATTGTCATAAGCATGCACAACTAGATTTACTGAATTGAGAATCGTCGCTAAGGATGTTTTATCAGGAACATCTCTTGTAGGTTTAGGTGGACCTTTATTGACCTTTGAAACATCACCTACAATGATATCTTCATCTACTCGATCCCTCACTTTCTCATTGTTCACATTAACCATTTGTTTCCTCCTTTTATTTGTGAAACCTACTGTTCAGTCACATGTTCTTTAGCTACTTCAACTTCCAGTTGTCTACCTCTTCTTTCATTAAGAAAATCTCCAGCATCACCTTATACTTTCTCTATAGTGTCCAGACCCTCACTTTCATTCATTGAAGCTGCCTCCTCGTTATTTTTTTCCTCCATCGACATGATCTTTCATCATGTCTTTGATGCTCGCAACATGTACAATATTTTTGTATGTTGTCATATACTATCACTTGGTAATATTCTACTATTTTCCCAGAGTTTTTATCCACTATATGAATCCTAACTTTCTTAGGATGCTTGTCCAGTAGGTCTAGTAGGACCTTAACCCTTGTCGTACTTGGTCGTGTTCGATCTTGAGTCTCTTTGTCCACTGCAAGAGGCTTTCCTACTGCTGAAGCTATAGACATAAACGATTTTTTTGCAAAAAAATTCGCAGACAGATTAGGTAACAAAATCCAAACGGTTGTCTTCGAAGTTTCCTCACGTGGATTAAAACCTATCGTCCATGGAAAGGTTCTAACGAATAATTCCTCACCCTTTTCCTTAACAAAACCAGTAGTCTTTGATAAGAACTAAACAAAGTCATCAAACAAATCAAATCTTACCAAGATGTGTCGAAATTCTAGTTGTCCGACATTACAGTAGCCCTTAACGTTAAATTATTTTGGTATGATTTGTCGCAGCTCTTGAATGTCTGGTTTTCCATATGAAAACTTGAGTATTACAGCTTGGTGCAATCCTTCTTCAATGGTGAATGTATTAACCTCTTCAACAGTGAATTCCACTATTGGTTCTCCATGAACGATATTCATAGGAATTAAATCGATTTTGGACGAAACTGTGGCAGATTTTTTTTGTTGAAACTGATCAGCATATGATTCTTTTTTCTTGGTGTTTGGGAATGTTTCCAGCGTGTTTAAACTTGTCTCTCCCACAACCAAAGGCTGGGGAGAGATCGCAGCAGCCATGGCTGCCAAGATTCACAATAAAATCGCTAGATAGAGGAGAAAGCTAGAGAGGGTTTTTGGGATTTCTCTTAGTACTATGGTACAAAAAAAAATTCACAAGAGAGAATTTAAGCACAAGAATTTTCATCACAAGGACCTCGTCCTTATATAACTTTTACCGCGACTCATAGCCCGATTTAAACATACCAAATCATATTAAAATGCGAGGGTCTCGCCCTCAGTTATGAATCAAAAGTACTATGCACATCGTGCCAATCGAAACATTTCATTTTCTTCTTTTAAATATTTTCCATTAAATAAAATTACAACACGTACTGATAGACATTCTATCTCCATAGAATTTCTCCCAATACAAGTATTCATATAAGTAGATTTCAGGTTTACGAAGCTCACCCATGAGTGGAGCATATTAGGAGAAATTTCTTAGATACTCATAACCGAATCAAGTTAAGTAAATTGCCACTTTATAATAACTAGAAATTGTAATTGTAATAACACTATCTTGTAACGACCTAACCGGTCGTTTTGTGTTATCGAACCCCGTTCCCCTAAATGAAACTTCCCATAGCAGCTTATTGTGATTTATGAATTCCGGGGGCGGGTGGTCCGGGATTCGGAAGTGTTTAGAGTGCTATAGGAACACTTGGTTCCTTAAGGTTGGCCTTTAAGGCCAAGTTTGACTTCGGTCAACATTTTGAGCAAACGACCTTGGAATCGAGTTTCAACGATTTTGGTAGCTTCGTATGATGATTTCGGACTTAGGCGTGTGTTTGGAATGGGTTTTGGATAACCCGGAAGCGTTTCAGCACCAAATATCGAAATAAGAAATTCCTTAAGCTCATATTGTGGTTTGGGATGTGTTTTTGTGTTATCAAGGTCCGAACAGAACTCTGAGACCTGGAATAGTTCTGTTATATCATTTATGACTTGCCTGCAAAATTTTGTGTCATTTCGAGTAGTATAGGTCGGTTCGGCGCATTGTTAGCGAATTCTAAAACTTTAGGTTCAAAGTTTGATTAAATTTGGTTTTGGAGTCGAATTCTTAGTTTCCTTGTTTTTTTTACGTTCCAAAAATTCAAGCGAGTCCGTATCATGAAAACAGACTTTCCAGTGCCTTTGGACGGGGTCCCGAGGGGATTGGGTGAGTTTCGGTGCCCTCGGAGCTAATTACAATACACCGGAAATTTCCAGGTCTGGTTTCCTACTCTGCGATTGTAGAGGGGTTACCGCGTTCGCAAAGAAGGAACTGAGCAGGGGTGGTGAATTCCCTATGCGTTCGCACAAAAGGCACCACGATCGCGATGAGTTGGGCTCCTGACCCAGTGCGATCGCACACCCCACCCGCGTTCGCACAGTGCCCGGCCATTGGGCCAACCCAGCTACTCCTTACCCTGTGCGTTCGCAGGACTCTCTCCGTGTTCGCATAGAAGGCCATGTGGGCCTGGTCATTTAAAGTTGTGCGATCGCACTGCCCAGGCCGCGATCACATAGAGGACACCACTGGACAATGTGTTTTTATAGCGGGATTTAATTCATTTCCCTCATCTTCTTCTTCTTCCTTGGGATGATTTTCAGCATTCAAGAGGAGTAAATGACCTAGTTATTGAAGGTAAGTAAATTCTACCCTAATATTAGTTTCATGCATGGATTACAAGCTAAATTAACTACCTAATTAGTGAAAATTAAGGATTTGGGGTAGTAACCTAAGCTTTCGGGAATTTAGAGAATTACCCGTCAATTAGCTATGAAATCAAGTAAAAATCATGTATTAAGGATCCTTAGGTTATGGGTGAGTGGTTCCTTCGTGAATTCTCGGAATCCGAGCGTGCGGGCCCGGGGTGAATTTTGAGATTTCTTCAAGAATGATGAATTTACTAAATAAGTAGGAGAATTTCCATACTTTGAGCATAAATTGATGTATTTGTATAACATCCAGCTAGTTTCGAGTCCTCGGGTGTAGAGTTTGGAGTTTCGGGCGCTTTCTTGGTCCGGGGAGTAGATTCGACACGAGGTGAGTCTCCTTTCTAACCCTGTAAGGGGGAACTGTCCCCCTAGGTGATTTAAATTCTATATGTGATAATTGTGGGGGCTACATACGTACAAAGTGACGAGAGTCCATACGTAGCGGCTATTACTTTTATGTACGGGTAGTTAGGCCCACATCATGCCTTGTGTTTTACTTGATATGAACTATATTCATAATAAATTAAATGTTACATGCGGCTTATTTCCCTGAGGTCATGGAATTTGAGAAAACTTGTAAGGAATTGTTCACTGAAAAATAATTTAAGGAGGAATAATGTGTGTGCATGTGACCGCTTAGCAATTTACATTCCGTGAGTGGAGTGTGATTTCCCCCACTCTTATGGGAACGGGTCGTATGCCACGGCGGATTAAGAGATGCACTTTTGGTTCGGGCCGTTCGATCCTCGGTAGTGCATAGAGAGGATTAGTTCGTGGAAAAGATGCGCTTTTGGTTCGGGTCGTTCGTTCCTCGGCAGTGCATAGATGTGAGTACTTTATGGAAAGGTACACTTATGGTTCGGGCCGTTCAACCCTCGGCAGTGCACGGACATGACTATCTTATGACTCCGGCCGGTTGTCCTTACCATGCATACGCATGAGTTATTTTTTATTAAATTCATGGACATTGATTTGACAGATATTTGGGGGAAGGTGAAGTAGTAATTATTTTATTCATTCCCAGTACTTCTTTAGATTTCAGTGCCTTATATATATTTGTTGCTTCACTGCCTTTACATGCCTACCATTTCCATCATATTCTGTTAAATTATATTGTTGGACCTTAGTGCGTGTCATGTCGACCTCTCGTCACTAGCTCTTCGAGGTTAGGCGGGATACTCACAGGGTACATATATATTTATGTACTCATGCTACGCTTCTGTACTTAATTGTACAGGTTCTGAGGCTGGTGCATCTGGTTGTCGGACCGGAGCTTGATTTTGATTATAGACAAGCCTGACTTCACGGTGAGCTGCTTTCTCCTGGAGATCTCCGGCAGAACCATGGGGTTTCTTTTGCTTATTTCCCATCTATTTCCTTCAGACACTGGGACTGTATATTATATCTTTTGTATATTCTGTTAGTATGCCCGTAGGACTTGTGACACTAGTTCCTAGCACATACGTGATAGTTATTATGGATTTCATATTTGTATATATATTGGCTCACGCCTCGTCATAACTGCTTTTGATTAAAAACTGGCTAATTATCCTTGTCGATTCATGTTTTAAGTTTTAAAAACTGAGTATATACTGAAATGTTTAATCTAATAAGAATGAGCCCTTAGTAAATTGAGTGTTGGCTTGCCTGACCCCGCTGTTGTGCGCCACCACGACCTAAGATAGGATTTTGGGTCGTGACAACATGGTATCAGAGCACTAGTTTTACATAAATCTCACGAGTCACGGGCAAACCTGGTAGAGTCTTGCGGATCGGTACGGAGACGTCTATACTTATCTTCAGAAGGCTATGAGGTGTTAGGAAACCTCTCTTTGTTCTTATTCTATCGTGCAATCGATGATTTACTAAACTCATTCTTCTATTCTCTCACAGATGGTGAGGACGCGTGAATCTGATGTTCCTAACCCGGGAAGGGCCGCTTACCCCGTTGTCTGAGGCCGCGGCACAGGACGGGGAGGGAACCGGCCCGCGGTAGGGGACGAGGGAGTCCCAGATCTATTCCGGTTCCGCCACCAGAAGACCCTATTATAGAGGAGCAGGACGAGGTGCCTCCAGCAGATCCTGCTCCAGTAGACTTCATGACGGCGCCAGACTTCCAGGCAGTCATGGGCCGTATAATGAGATTTATGGACACCATGTCCCAGGTTGGTTTATTTCCAGCAGATCCTACCACTTCTTAGGCGGGAGGAGGAGTCCAGACCCCTACTGCCTAGACTGCAAGCTAGATAGCTGCATTACATCATACCCCGGGTACACTGCCCGTGGGTGGGGTCAAGCCTGTTGCGGCAGAACCTGAGCCCAGACCAGCTGCGGACGGTGATCCACATAAGTTATTGGATAGATGGACTCGATTGCACCCTCAAGTCTTTAAGGGTGAGCGAGGCGATGATGCCCAGGATTTTGTGAATAGGTGCAGGGACAGACTGCACAACATGAGGATACTAGAGTCCCATGGAGTGGATTTCACTACCTTTCAGTTGGAGGGAAGAGCTCGTAGGTGGTGGCAGTCCTATATTCTTAGCAGGCCAGTAGATTCTCCTCTTGTCACTTGGGAGCAGTTCACACAGATGTTTCTAGATAGATATATCCCACCCTTTGAGAGGGAAGAGCTGCGGTATCAGTTTGAGCGGCTAGAGTAGGGACAAATGTCAGTGACAGATTATGAGGCCAGATTTTCAGAGTTGTCTCGCCATGCACTCATGATACTACCTACTGATTCAGATAGGGTGCGGAGATTTGTGGCTAGGTTGCATCCAGGTATTAGGGCCACCATGGCCTGAGAGGTGGAGATAGGTACTCCTTATCAGCTCGTGGTAGAGATTGCTCGTAGAATTGAAGGGTATCGGTCGAGGAGCAGGGAGCAGGGGCAGGGGCAGGGGAAGCAGAGCAAGAGGGCTAGATTCTCTAGATATTTCAGAGGTGCCCCAGCTAGGGCAGAGGTCAGTTTAGCAGTGGTCAGTCCAGCAGGACTTTATATTCAGCACCTCCACCACCTCCTCGAGGTGTTCCAGCGAGGCCTCATTTCTGCGCCATTCCAGAGCGTTCCTACCGTCCTCCAGCCATTTAGAGTTCACCCAGTGGTTATCCCAGTCATCCGAGATCCTCTGACCCTTACTTTAGTGCTATGCCAGAGGGCCTACATCGCCCTCCGGCCATTCAGGGTTCTTCTTCGGGGAAGCAGACTATGGTACCTGGGAGTTGTTACGAGTGTGGAGAGACAGGTCATATGAGGAGGCAATGTCCCAGGTTTTGGGGCAAGGCCGTACAGCAGGGTTATCAGCCGATGGGTCCGACACCAGCAGTCCGGCCACCTAGAGGTGGAGGAAAGGTCGGCAGGTGTCGTCCTAGAGGTGGAGGCCAGTCAGGGGGAGGTCAAGCAGCTCCTATTCACTCTGGTGGAGCTCAGCCTTCCGATACTCCAGCTAGACCGAATTTATCGGTCTGGTGTGATCACCTTCTGTGGGTTCGAGACCAGACCAGACCTTTTATTGCTCGATATGGTTGATTTTGAGATTATTTTAGGCATGGATTGGCTATATCCTTATCATGACGTGCTAGATTGCCATGCCAAGACAGTTACTTTAGCCATGCCCGAGTCTCCTAGGTTGGAGTGGAGAGGTTGTTCAGTTAGTGCAGCCAACCGAGTTATTTCATTCATGAAGACTCGACATATGGTCGAGAAGGGTTGTCTGGCCTATTTTACTTATGTGTGGGACACCACCGACGAGTTTCTAACGATTGTCAGTGCCAGTGGTTCGAGAGTTTGCTGATGTATTTACTTCAGACCTTACAGGCATGCCTCTGAACCGTGATATTGATTTCTGCATTGATTTAGCTCCAGGCACCCAACCTATATTTATTCCTCTGTACCGTATGGATCCGAAGGAGCAGCTTGAGGAGTTGTTAGCTAAGGGGTTCATCAGACCTAGTGTATCGCCGTGGGGTGCTCCAGTTCTATTCGTGAAGAAGAAGGATGGGTCCATGCGGATGTGTATTGATTACTGCCAGTTGAACAAGGTCACCATTAAGAACAAGTATCCTTTGCCGCGCATCGATGATTTGTTTGAACAGTTGCATGGCGCTCGGGTGTTTTCTAAGATTGATTTGATATCGGGATATCATCATTTGAAGATTTGGGCCTCAGATCTTCCGAAGACTACTTTTCGTACAAGATATGGCCACTATGAGTTCCTGGTGATGTCCTTTGGATTTACTAATGCCCCAGCAACATTCATGGACTTGATGAATAAGGTGTTCAAGCCGTATATTGATTCTTTTGTTATTGTCTTTATTGATGACATCTTGACTTACTCACGTAGCCTGAGGGAGCACGAGCAGCATTTGAGAGTTGAGCTCCAGACCTTGCGGGAACAGAAGCTATATGCTAAGTTCTCCAAGTGTGAGTTCTGGTTGGATTCCGTAGCATTCCTAGGGCATGTAGTATCCAGAGAGGGTATCAAGGTTGATCCTCAGAAGATCGAGGAAGTTCAGAGTTGGTCGCGTCCTACTTCAGCTACAGAGATCAAGAGCTTTTTGGACCTTATCGCCGATTTGTGGAGGGGTTCTCTTCTATTGCAGCTCCATTGACCAGATTGACTCAGAAGAATTCCTCGTTCCGAGTGTGAGGCGAGCTTTCAAAATCTCAAGACAGCATTGACCTCAGCACCTTCTAGTATTGCCTTCTGGTTCTGGGATGTATACAGTATATTGCGATGCTTCGCGCGTTGACTTGGGTTGTGTCTTAGTGCAGGAAGGGAGAGTTATTGATTATGCTTCGCGCCAGCTGAAGGTTCATGAGAATAATTATCTTGTGCACGATTTGCAGTTCGCGGCGATTGTTCATGCTCTTAAGATTTGGAGGCACTACTTGTATGGGGTGTCCTGTGAGGTTTATACAGACCACCGTAGCTTGCAACACTTGTTCAAGCAGAAGCATCTTAATTTGAGGCAGCGCAGATGGCTTGAGTTGCTGAAGGATTATGACATCACCATTCTATATCATCCGGGCAAGGCAAATGTGGTAGCGGATGCTCTAAGCAGGAAGGCGGAGAGTAGGGGTAGCTTGGCTTATATTGCAGCAGAGGAGAGACCTCTAGCCTCTGACATTCAGTCCTTGGCTAATCGCCTGGTGAGATTATACCTTTCAGAGCCTCATCGAGTTCTAGCACATGTCGTCGCTCAGTCTTCGTTATTGGCTGAAATTAAGGCTCGGCAGTTTGATGATCTATGCTTGGCAGAGCCTCGGGAGACATTGGTACAGGGTGGTGTCAAGGAGGTTACTATTGGAAAGGATGGTGTTCTGAGACTTCAGGGCCGTTTATGCATTCCTAATTTTGATGGCCTGAGGGAGAGGATTCTAGAGGAGGCACACAGTTCTCGGTATTCTGTTCGTCCTGGTGCTGCGAAGATTTATCGTGATTTGAAGCAACATTACTGGTGGATGCAGATGAAGAGGGAAATCGTGGAGTATGTGACTAGGTGTCTTAATTTCCAGCAAGTGAAGTATGAGCACCAGAGGCCAAGAGGCCTACTTCAGCAGATGCCCATTCCTGAGTGACTTCGTGGTTAGATTGCCTCGGACTTTGCGGAAGGTTGACGCAGTTTGGGTCATTGTGGATAGATTGACCAAATCATCGCATTTCATTCTAGTAGCTAGCACTTATACTTTTGAGAGATTATCCCAGATCTACATTCGGGAGATAGTCCGATTGCACGGTGTGCGGGTGTCCATTATATCAGATCGAGGTCCTCAGTTCACCTCGTATTTCTGTAGAGCATTGCATAGTGAGATAAGTACCCAGATAGACCTCAGCACAACATTTCACCCTCAGACTGATGGTCAGTCGGAGCATACAGTTCAACTATTGGAGGACATGCTCAGGGCATGCGTGATTGACTTCGGGGGTCAGTGGGGCCAGTTCTTGTCTTTGGCCGAGTTTTCTTACAATAATAGTTACCAGTCCAGCATCGAGATGGCCCCATTTGAGGCTTTATATGGTCGGCGATGTTAATCCCCTGTCGGGTGGTTTGAGCCTGGCGAGGCTAAGGTATATGGTACCGACCTGGTGAGGGATGCTTTGGAGAGGGTGAAGTTGATTCAGGAAAAGATCCGTACAGCACAGTCCAGACAGAAGAGTTACGTGGATCAGAGAGCGAGTGATGTATCATTTATGGAGGGAGACAAGGTTCTGTTGAAGGTCTCACCGAAGAAGGGTATTATGAGGTTTGTGAAGAAGGGCAAGCTGAGCCCAAGGTTTATACGTCCCTTCGAGGTGTTGAGGCAAGTTGGGGAGGTTGCTTATGAGCTAGCCTTACCTCCTAGTTTATCAGGAGTTCATCCGGTCTTTCATGTATCCATGCTCCGGAAGTACCACGCTGACACCTCTCACGTGGTGGATTTCATCACTATTCAGTTGGATGAGAGGTTAGGCTACGAGGAGCCAGTTGCTATTATTGATAGACAGTATTGCCAGTTGAGGTCCAAGAGAGTTTCTGAAGTGAAGGTCCAGTGGAGGGGAAAACCAGTCGAGGAAGCGACCTGGGAGTCCGAAGAGGACATGTGGAGCAGATATCCACACTTATTCAGCACTTCGGGTATGATTCTAGACTCGTTCGAGGATGAACGTTTGTTTAAGAGGTGGAGAATGTAATGACCTGACCGGTCGTTTTGCGTTATCGGACCCTGTTCCCCTAAATGAAACTTCCCATAGCGGCTTATTATGATTTATGACTTGCGGGAGCGGGTGGTCCGGGATTCGGAAGTGTTTAGAGTGCTATAGGAACACTTGGTTCTTTAAGGTTGGACTTTAAGGCAAAGTTTCACTTCTGTCAATATTTTGTGTAAACGACCTCGGAATAGAGTTTCGACGATTCCGGTAGCTTCGTATGATGATTTTGGACTTGGGCGTGTGTTCGTAATAGGTTTTGGATGACCCGGAAGCGTTTTGGTGCCAAATATCGAAATAAGAATTTCCTTAAGTGCATATTGTGGTTTGGGACGTGTTTTTGTGTTATCGAGGTATGAACGGAATTCTGAGATCGGGAATAGTTCAGTTATGTCATTTATGACTTTTCTGCAAAATTTGGTGTCATTCCGAGTAGTATAGGTCGGTTCGGCGCATTGTTAGCGAATTTTAGAACTTTAAGTTCGAAGTTTGATTCAATTTGATTTTGGAGTCAACTTCTTAGTTTCGTTGTGGTTTTTCACGTTCCGAAAAATCGAGCGAGTTTGTATCATGAATACAGACTTGCCAGTAGCATTGGACGGGGTCCCGAGGGGCTCGGGTGAGTTTCAGACCCCTCGAAGCTAATTGCAAAACACCAGAAATTTCAAGGTCTGGTTTCCTTTTCTGCGATCGCAGAGGGGCTACCGCGTTCTCAAAGAAGGAACTGGGCAGGGGTGGTGAATGCCCTGTGCGTTCGCACAAAAGGCACCGTGATCGCGATGGGTTGGGCTCCTTACCCAGTGCAATCGCACACCCCACCCGCGTTCGTACAGTGCCCGGCCATTGGGCCGGCCCAGCTACTCCTTACCCTGTGCATTCGCGGGGCTCTCTCCGCGTTCGCATAGAAGGACAAGTGGGCCTGGTCATTCAATGTTGTGCGATCGCACTGCCCAGGCTGCGATCGCATCGAGGAGACCATTGGGCAGTATGTTTTTATAGCGGGATTTAATTCATTTCCCTCATCTTCTTCTTCTTCTTCCTTGGGACGATTTTCAGCATTCAAGAAGGGCAAACGACCTAGTTATTGAAGGTAAGTAAATTCTACCCTAATATTAGTTTCATGCATGGATTACAAGCTAAATTAACTACCTAATTAGTGAAAATTAAGGATTTTGGGTAGTAACCTAGGACTTTCGGGAATTTAGAGAATTACCTGTCAATTAGCTATGAAATCAAGTAAAAAACATGTATTAACGATCCTTAGGTTATGGGTGAGTTGTTCCTTCGTGAATTCTCGGAATCCGAGCGTGCGGCCCGGGGTGAATTTTGGGATTTCTTCAAGAATGATGAATTTACTAAATAAGTAGGAGAATTTCCATACTTTGAGCATAAATTGATGCATTTGTATAACATTTGGCTATTCGAGTCCTCGGGTGTAGAGTTCGGAGTTTCGGGTGCGTTCTTGGTCCGGGAAGTAGATTCGACACGAGGCGAGTCTCCTTTCTAACCTTGTACGGGGGAACTGTCCCCCTAGGTGATTTAAATTCTATATGTGATAATTGTGGGGGCTACGTACGTACAAAGTGACGAGAGTCCGTACATAGCGGCTATTACTATTATGTCCAGGTAGTTAGGCCCACATCACGCCTTGTGTTTTACTTGATATTAACTATATGCTTAATAAATAAATGTTACGTGCGGCTTATATCCCTGAGGTCATGGAATTTTAGAAAACTTATAAGGAATTGTTCACTGAAAAGTAATTTAAAAAGGAATAATGTGTGTGCATGTGACCGCTTCGAAATTTACATTCCGTGAGCGGAGTGTGATTTGCCCCACTCTTATGGGAACGGGTCGTACGCCATGAAGGATTGAGATCTACACTTTTGGTTCGGGCCGTTCGATACTCGGCAGTGCATAGAGAGGATTACATCATGGCAAAGATTCATTTATGGTTCGGGCCGTTCGATCCTCGGCAACGCATAGATGTGAGTACTTTATGGAAAGGTGCACTTATGGTTCGGGCCGTTCGACCCTCGGCAGTGCACGGACATGACTATCTTATGACTCCGGCCAGTGGTCCTTACCCTGCATATGCATGATTTATTTGTTACTAAATTCATGGACATTGATTTGACAGATATTTGGGGGAAGTTTAAGTAGTAATTATTTTAATCATTCCTAGTACTTCCTTGGATTTTAGTGACTTATATATATTTGTTGCTTCACTGCCTTTACATGCCTACCGTTTCCATCATATTTTGTTAAATTATATTGTTGGACCTTAGTGAGTGCCATGTCGACCTCTCGTCACTACCTCTTCGATGATAGGCGGGATACTCACTGGGTACATATATATTTATGTACTCATGCTACGTTTCTGTACTTAATTGTACAGGTTCTGAGGCTGGTGCATCTGGTTGTCGGACCGGAGCTTGATTTTGATTATAGACGGGCCTGACTTCACGGTGAGCTTCTTTCTCCTGGCGATCTCCGGCAGCACCATTGGGTTTCTTTTGCTTATTTCCCGTCTATTTCCTTCAAACACTGGGAATGTATATTATATCTTTTGTATATTCTGTTAGTATGCCCGTAGGACTTGTGACACTAGTTCCTTGTACACACGTGATAGTTATTATGGATTTCGGGTTTGTATATAAATTGGCTCACGCCTCTTCATTACTGCTTTTGATTAAAAACTGGCTAATTATCCTTGTCGATTCATGTTTTAAGTTTTAAAAACTGAGTATATGTTGAAATGTTTAATCTAATAAGAAAGAACCCTTAGTAAATTGAGTGTTGGCTTGCCTGACCCTGTTGTTGCGTGCCATCACGACCTAAGATAGGATTTTGGGTCATGACATATCTGATATAGCAACCTAGCCATACCATAGAAAGTATAACAACAGGCTGGGTCTCCACCTCTAGGAGTCCGACCTCCACCTTCGACATTCCGACCCCCTTTCCCCTAGTTGGACATGTAAGTTGAGTTGTAACTGCAATGCGGCACGTTGAGTGATTTGATGAAATATCACTCTCCCAAGTCTAGGACAATTTCTACCACTAGCCGAAATAAAGTATCAATCTTCCCTGCGTCGTACAAAATTTTACGATTATAATAGAATCCTTTAATGAGTCTGAGAAACAAATTCTATCAATAGCA
This sequence comes from Nicotiana paniculata, assembly GCA_005239505.1. NCBI lineage: Eukaryota > Viridiplantae > Streptophyta > Magnoliopsida > Solanales > Solanaceae > Nicotiana > Nicotiana paniculata. Next base: position 3,010 of record MDKI01265526.1, on the reverse strand, counting down.
TTTGGGAGAACTGATCCAAGTAGTTGATGTTGCAATGGCTGGTCGTCCTCTTTGTAGGCTTTCCACAAACACTGGCGGTCAATTTCTTCTTTTACTATGTTGTCTTAACACTGCTTAGCTACCCCCTTTTATTCATATACTTCTCGTTGTTCTTTGGGGTAACTCTCATCCCCATTTATGCACAATGATCACAAAAGTAGAGCTCTATACATATAAATCTTGACACAAACCCTATAATCTAGAAGCTCGTCAACCACTGTACTCCCTAAGAACCCCCAAAATCCGTAATCGTGACTTTCACGCTGAGTAGACCTTCCGTAGATTTAAAGTTGTTTTTATGACTCCTTTGGTATTGAGGTAGATGGTTATTAAAGAGGCAGACCTACCGAAAGTCCCAACTTTATCTCTTGCAGAATCTAAGGCCTTATATATTCTGGGCCAACATCGATATAACACATGATCCCGCAATGTATTCCTTGACATTGGACTTCCCCACTTGGCACGAAGTCACATGACACAATGTCTGATAATCCACAATGTTAAACTTCACAGCTCATATAAACCAACCCCGTTGCTTTCAACTTATCCCCATGTTGTGCATTACTTCATAGAAGCGGTCAAGAAAATCATGTGGGTCTTCAAAAGGTGTACCGCGGAAATGGAGTGGAAATAGCTTGATGAACCTGTCCAGTCTCCACAAAGCATCGGAAGTCATAGCTGCCCCCTCAGTGATCCGGGCTGCAGCAACTGTCTGAACTACCCCAACTGGGTTGGCTGCTGGGGTCTAGATCTAAGGAGTAGTCTGATCAGGAGTGTGGGTAGCAGGAGTCTGGACCCCTCCTCCAGCCTGAGATGCGGTTGCTGCAACAAGGAGTGCGCCGGTTTGGGCTACACTCTCTATAAGGCCCACTAATCGGACCAAAGCATCCTGATGTACCGGGGTAGCAATGAATCCCTCTAGGACCTGAGCTGGTCCAGCTGGAACGGTCTGAGTTGGAGCCCCCTCATCAATCTCAATCTGGGGCTCCGCAGCTGGAGTTGTTGTCTGAGAAGTAGGTCGTCTCCTGCCTCTGCCCCTGCCTCGGCCCCTGAAGTGGCCTCGACTTGTGCCCCTAATACGAGCGGCAGCTGCTAGAAGATCGAATTGTTCGCTAGCGAAAGAGGAAGCACGTGTTCTCGCCATTTGTGAGAGAATAGAAGAGTTCAACCAATATTTTTCTGAGATATCAAGAATCGCACGACATAGTAGAAATAAAATGAGTTTGTTCCTAACTTCATAGCCTCTGAGAGATAAGTACAGACGTCTCTATAGCGATCCTTCAGACTCTATCAAGCTTGTTCGTGAATTGTGAGACCTATGCAACCTAGTGCTCTGATACCAACTTGTCACGATCCAAATTCCCAAACCACGGTATCGTGATGGCGCCTAACACAATACTTGCTAGGCAAGACGATGTTAGAAATTTACTAACCGTTTAAAGTTATTTACACATAATATAACAATTCAAAATAAATACGGATCTAATACTTTCCACTAGATAACTTGATGAAATACTAATAACGATCATTAATTAAACCGAACCACAAACTAAATATATAACTATAAAACTACCCCAAGGTCTTGTGTCACAATTCACGAACTACTAAAGAATACTACAAATAAATGGCTCAAGAAAATAAAGTATAACTGTTTTGAATCAAATAAAACAGTATCTAAATAAATAGGAGAAGACCCCAGGAGTTTGCGGATGCCAGCAAATCTACCTCGTGTATCTGAACAAAATGCTCAGCTACTAAGATCTCCTAACTCTAGCCGGTACCTGGATCTGCACAAAAGAGTGCAGAGTGTAGTATCAGTACAACTGACCCCATGTACTGAGTAAGTGCCGATCCTAAACTTGACGAAGTAATGACGAGGCTACGGCGGGGCGTTAACCACATAACCTGTGAACAATATATATAATAAAGCAAGAAAGAAATAAAAATAATAAACTCGATAACAAGTAACTTGCAACAATAAATAAAAGCAACTCGGATAACTCTTTTCAAATATCAACTGTAATCAACTCTTCAATTTTTTCCAACTTTCAATTTAAATCACCATAAAAATCAGAGTATGAAAACCTTTTAAATAAAATCGGAGTTCTCCAAATCCTTATTTTTGAAAATCAGTAAAACATAAAAATTCACCCTTATCGCTCCTTGTTGCGGCGCGCAACCCGCTCCCACCTGTCCACCCTTGTTGCTTCTCCCTATATATATCACCCTTATTTCTCCTGTTGCGGCGTCCAACCCGACCCCACCTGTCCACCCTTATTACTCCTTGTTGAGTCTTGCAACCCGCTCCCACCAGAAAATCACATCACTTTATTTATAAAAAGTATTTTCACAGTTTAAATCAAAGCTTTTCACAATATTTATGTCTCAACAATTGTAAACATAACAAGTTTCATTTTAAATAACAGTAAGAGCAGGATATGAAATAAGGATGATAAAACAATGCGTATTCCAACGTTTATTTTATAAACAATAAAACATGAATATTCTCCCTTATTGCTCCTAGTTGCGGCATGCAACCCGATCCCACCTGTCCACCCTTATTGCTCCTCCAAATATATATATCACCCTTATTTCTCCTGTTGTGGCGTGCATGTCACAACCCAGTTTCCCTCCGATGGGTATCGTGCACCTAATCTTAAGGACTAGGTAAGCCTACTGGTGGCTCCTCAATGGCTGCTCTGGTCGGTGTCCTAACTGCGACACGTGCTCCTCGTCGACCTTTGCCTCTGCCCCTAGCGACATCCGCCTCGGGGTAACATCGTCAGGAACCGTAGCTCGTATCCTCACCATCTATGAGAGAGTGGAACGATAAATTTCAAATTTCAAGATCAAGGAACTCGCACGATGGGAATGAAGGAAGTGAAATTGTCCGAATAATTTCGTAGCCTCTCGAAGATAAGTACAGACATCTCCGTACCAATCCGCAAGACTCTACTAAACTCGCTTATGA